>JAYESA010000013.1:170619509-170805379 GCA_036927795.1 Iris macrosiphon | reverse complement strand
GAAGAGCGATCCTGAAATCAAGATTCGGAAAGATAACATTCGAAATCTGTCCTAGCGAGAATGATTATCCTGTAGGAGCGCCGACGTGGTGATTTCACGTACGGCGGGGATAATCAAACTCAAAGGGAACATGTTCGGTGATTATTCCAAATGAACCCGATGAATGGAACGTATCAAATGGGATAGACTTTGAGTTTGAGAATTGAACTTAGTTGTTTGAGGAATGCTAAGAATAGACTAAGAAATGATCAAATGGTAATATTGAAGTTAGACGGTTTGGCTAGACGAACTTGGATGGCAGTAAGAACGGTTGTTAGAAGAACATGGCTTGGTGGATCAATGTACAACTTGGGATAAAACGAAAGTGACGATAAGGTGTCGATTTGTTCGATGATAACCATAACGATTGACCTTCTTGTCTTGTGCGAGTACGACTGCTTGCTCGCATATGCGTCACGTCCGGATTAGGACAATCATTCTGCGGGAGCGTTGGCGTGGTTATATCACGTCCGACGGGGATGATTGAACTTGCGGGAGACTGGAACGTGACAATCGAAGGATCATTTTGACTTGTGGTTCGATACGAAAAGACAAGTTTTAGAATACAGATGAATCTAAGAATTTTGGTGAGGAGTTAGTCTAGAAACGTGAAGTAAGAGATGTTGGATGGTTTTATGAACGGATACGTAAATTATGCTGAACGGCTTAGAGTTACGATATACATCGATGATTTATAATGGAATTATGGCTTAGCAATACAGGCGTAGAAGAGGATGGATTGGTGAATTATATCAAATGTGATGATAGAAATAGTGTGGGCAAATCGATGGGTTGAACCTACAACGTGGGCATATCGTGGGTTCGGTTTAACGAACGTGTTGGTGTGATAGGATGATCGGTGCTCGATGTTTAGAAACCTGAGTGAAACGAGCGTGGGTAGAATACCCGTGTAAAGGAACAATGGTTTGACCTTAGGGTTTTTGGGGCGAGCGTTGTGCAACGCGGTTGCACGATGAGTCGCAAAATTGAACTGTACCTATGACTTTGCGAGCTGACCTAGTGGCTAGGCAGACGACCCTGTGCCTTGAGTTAAACTGGAGTGGCTGACTTCAGAGTATCGTTCGGGAAGAATGATAGAACTGGGGCAACGAGACTTAGAGTTAGGATTTGGAATTGGGAATATACACTAACAACGTTCCCGTTGAAACAAACACAATATGAGATAGGACTCGGGTAATAATTGATTTGGTCGAATCGGTTATGCGACGGTGAGGAATAAAACGGTATTAGAGAATTATCGGACAGAACTCTCACGATTGAATTGGAGATATTGAAGATAAGTTGGCGTGATGAGTTGGATCGTCGCTTGGATGATGTGCGTTGCTATTAGTAATGCTAAACTTGAAATTGGGTGAGATTGGAGTAGACGATAACTAAATCGAACCAGTGTTCGGTCATTCATATAGCAGAACGATCCATGTTTCGATAGATTTTTACGAGTAGCTTGTCAGACTTAGCTGTCACTAAGCTTGGTTGAAATACACATATTTGGGGGACGCCTTGAATATGGGTACGATCCAAACTTAGCGATATGCATAACTCGGATGCAGTTGCAAATGAAAATGTTCGGACTCGCATGGATGAGTATGACAACTGAAATAAGTTAGCCTCAACCTAAACTTTCATAAATGAAAGATTGTATCGTTCCTCGTGCTACCGGGATAGTTCTGCGCTAAGGCGTAGTACGAGACTGAGTTTGGGAATGTAATATTTGTACGAAGGGATCATTCGGATAAAATGATTAAGTACTCGTGCGAACGGAACGAGTAAAACGAATAGGAAGTTAAGTTCGATTGAACCAAAAGACGCAAAGGATTAGAGCGTACCCCAGGTGGACAATTTAGCTCTGTGCTAAGGCGCAATATAGACTGAGTCAGAATACGTAGGTAATTGGGTGTGAATTTACTTAGCGAGATTTGACGGTGACTCAGAGAGATTTGATGCAAATGAGATTGAAAAATTTGCCGAGATTCAAGTTTTTGGGTTAGGCGTAAAGATGGGTTTCGATAGGCGATATCAAGTAAACTGTCAAATGTGTTCGGATGCATTTGGTTCCTATGTTAGATAATATAACAAGTTGGGCAAGTCCACCCAATTATGAGTTGTAAGTGCCTATTGAGTTATAGAATAGTCCTTGTTTGAGTAATACGGTACTGCGCCAGATGCAGTAGGTTTTGAGTCGGGAGTGCAACGATTGAGTTGAGTATAGTGCGATAGCATTGAACGATTGAGTCGTTCGATGAGAATTGGCTAACGTTGGCGTAACGCATGGTGAGAAAATAAATGATTATGGTATTAAAATAGTCCTTGGGAGTTAGGCGAGATGTGTAGAGTTTGGTTTAGAAGTTGTGCGATAGTACGAGTTGCGCTCAGGAAGTCTCGAGGACGAGACTTGTTCTGAGTGGTGTATAATGTAACGACCCGCTCCGCTCAACCCGGAGGGCCGATTCAAACGGCACAAGGATAGCTATTCAAACCGCCTTGCTCAGCGAGATGGCTCGTTCGATGCAAAGGCATTTATGTTGGGATCTTCAGTGGAGTCAGACTTAGGCTATCAGAGGCGCGTCCGGAGTCTCGCTCGACCGATGCGATACATCGCTAAGGTGGGTGGCCCCGGTGAACCTGTCTCTACTTAGCTGCACACTAAGAAAATGAATGTTACATGCTAGTTTACAGGCGATAACCTTTGCATGCTAATAAAAGAGATGAACGCACCTAGCTAAGGGGATAACCCCGTCTTATGATTGTATAGAACATGGAGGTCTTACATGCTATTTGCGTAATTGGGATTGTTGAATTGGAAAGTAACTTCTTTCATATATGCCGTAAAGTAGTGTGAGTTCATATTGAGGTATTGTATCGCACAGAACATGACACGGGTTGGAGTAAAATCATGTTGCATGCATAGATGAGGAAGACTATCAAGTAGTCATTCCGAGTCAGGAGATGGAGGGAAAGGAAGGTACTCGGGATATGCAGATCACCGAGGCAGTCTCAAATCTGAGAGTTGCGTAAGGAAGAAAAGATCCGAGTGTAGTCCTCGGCTAAGATAGATCCGAGAGTTGTCCTCGACTAGGAATGGAATGTGGGGGAGTAGTTGCATGGTCACGGACAACTGGTTGCGCACCAGGTAAAGAGAGTCCTCGACACGATTGCTGAGGCATCCGAATCGTGTCGGCCCGGGAGGACAGTGCCAGTGTAGTCCTGGCAGTACGCTAGTTGATGACTAGCGGGCGAGGGCGAGACATCCAGCAAGACTTGCTACCGACCTGGATGGGCGTCGACTCGTTAGACGGCTAGGAGGCCCAACAAGGCTAGCAACCGAGCTGGGAAGACGGCCGTCCATCGCAGATTATGTCCAATATGGCTAGCAGAGCCAGTGACCTTCATATAGATAAGTCATGTTTGCATAGCGGCTATCCGCATTGAGAAAAGAAGAAACGGGAAGGAGTACGTTTGCACGATAATTTGCATAAGTAGAATGGATGCACGGTATCACACATAGTTCTAGTAAAATGGGTCTTGTGAGGCAGAGGCACTGTATAACACTTGGGTTTCATAATTGCTTCTTGTTATTCCATAGATTATTGTTTATGTTGCTGCATATGACAGGGAAGGCCGAATGGTAAGAAATGGTAAGGTGAACTCAATTGTTCATTATTATGACACTCTTGAGCTGACATGGAGATTACTTTCTGTAGATTGCCATGTAACTGATCCTAAGGCAAAAGAATAGAAAGACAACGAAATCAGTCAATGCACATAACTAATGAACGTGCTTGTTTTGTGGCGTGGGCGAGAGGCCTCCCCACCAGTGCATTCAATGTACTGATACCCAACCAGTCTGCATGCAGGGGGCAGGGGAAACTCGTACGGATTTGGAGATCGCTAACGAAATGAGGCGCCGGACCACACTTGGCGTCTTGGAGCATGGCGCACGGACCTGGAGCTCACATATACGAGACATAATGTATGGGAACATCATTATCTAGATCGTTTGTATTGGTTCTGAGCCTAAGGGCATGTTCGTTGTAAGAGAGAGAGAGAGCATGAGCAGTTTATAATCTTGGCCTAGCGCCGTTTGAAATCTTTACTTCATATCAATAAAGAGCTTGATTTGGATTCAATACTTGTGTTCATTTTATGTTTCCGCTATGTTGACTCTGTGAACTAGTTATCAACGGCCGTTTCGGTATTTGCCTTGCGCGAGCGCAACCCCAGGCTCGCGCGGCATCGCGTCCCGATGGAAACGTACGTCCCGCGGGAGCGTTGGCGCGGTGATTCGTGCCTAGCGGGGACGGCCGATTCCGACGGGAGATCGGGGCGTGACAGTCATCACCTGGGGATTCTGCCAAACGGCCCCAGAAGAACTTGCCTCAGAAAGCAGCATCAAAGAACCTACCTACTTGTCATTACTGCGACAAAGTAGGTCATATTGAAAGAGAATGTAGACGCAAGCTGGGACTCTGCCTGGTTTGCGGATCCGGACAACACTTCTCAAAGGACTGCTCGGAACGTCGAGAGGGAGTTCCGAATCGACCAGCTCTACCTGCACCTAGGCCACAGCTGGGGGAGCAACACAGACAGGGCCTGGAGGAGCCAGGCCACCACTACCACCTCAGGCAGCTTTATTCCAGCAGGCTCGTCAGCAAAGGGGTTCCGCTTAGGGACGAGGTCAGGCATATGCACTAGCAGTCACAGAGGAAGCTACTGCAGGCAAAGTGATAGCAGGTACCATATTAGTAGCTTCAATTCCTGCTGTAGCTTTATTTGATTCTGGAGCCTCGTATTCATTTATTGCTGCTAGCTTCGTAGTCACACATAGAGTAGCTACCGCACCTCTCTCGAAGATGAAGAGAATTCTTACGGGAGGTGGAATTATCCCGGTTAGTAATATTTGTAGATCCTGTTCGGTAGTAGTCTGTGGCCGAGAGATGCGAGCCTAATTCCTGATCTTTTCTATGCCTGATTACGATGTTGTACTTGGTATGGACTGGTTAAGTCAGTACCATGCGATACTGGATTGCCGGCTTGGAAAAGTGATATTTAGACCCCCTAGCCATCCTGAGTTTGAATTTCTTCGAGGAGCTGTAGAACAAGGGGTCCAGCCAACTCTTAGGGTATTAACTGTAGAAGAGGATTCAGGTTACCCAAGAGTCATATCGGAATTTGTGGATGTATTTCTCGACGATCTTCCAGGTTTACCACCTGATCGGGAGATAGAATTCACAATAGACCTAACTCCAGGAGCCGAACCAATCACTTCATCGGTATATCGGCTAGCACCTAAGGAGTTAGTGGAGTTGAAAGCGCAAGTTGATGATCTTCTGGAGAAAGGATTCATCCGGCCTAGTGTTTCACCTTGGGGAGCGCCCATACTTTTTGTACCAAAGAAGGACGGAACTGTACGCTTGTGCATTGACTACAGAGCCCTTAATGCTGTAACTGTTAAGAACCGGTACCCCTTACCACGCATTGATGACTTGTTTGACCAATTGAGTGGTGCTAGGGTATTCTCAAAGATTGACCTTAGATCTGGTTATCACCAGATTAGGGTGAAGAAGGAAGATATCCCAAAGACGGCCTTCAGGACTAAGTACGGGTACTATGAATTCCTAGTAATGCCGTTTGGTTTAACCAACGTACCTGCTGTATTTATGAGTTTGATGAACGGAGTCTTCCATCAGTACTTGGATAAGTTCGTGGTGGTATTCATTGATGATATCCTAGTCTACTCCAAGAACCACGAAGAGCATGAGGAACATCTCAGAATTGTGCTAGAAACATTGAGAAGGGAGAAGCTATATGCCAAACTCAGCAAATATGAGTTCTGTATGGACAAGGTGCCATTCTTAGGACATATTATCTCGGGTGAAGGACTGTTTGTGGACCCAGAGAAGGTCACTGCTATAGAAACCTGGCCTACCCCTACCTCTGTTGCGGAAGTGAGAAGTTTTCTTGGACTTGCTGGGTATTACCGGCGGTTCGTAGAAAATTTTTCAAGGATCGCAGAGCCGATGACGAAGCTGACATGGAAGGATCAGGAGTTCATATGGACGGAAGAATGCCAGAATGCCTTTGAAGAATTGAAAAGGCGTCTAACAACATCACCAGTCTTGACTCTTCCCTCAGGGTCAGGAGGTTTTGTTGTTTATAGTGATGCGTCCGGTAGTGGACTAGGTTGTGTCTTGATGCAACATGGCAAGGTTATCGCTTATGCATCGAGGAAGCTGAAGGTCCATGAGAAGAATTATCCAACGCACGACCTGGAGCTAGCTGCAGTGATTTTTGCATTGAAGATCTGGAGGCATTATCTGTATGGAGAGAAGATCGAAATATTCACTGATCATAAGAGCTTGAAGTATGTTTATACTCAGAAGGAGCTCAACATGAGGCAAAGGCGTTGGCTTGAGTTGATGGTGGACTTTGACATAGATCTGCAGTACCACCCTGGGAAAGCAAATATTGTAGCCGACGCCCTCAGCAGAAAACCCTCGGCTTATTTCTTAACTGAGCAGACTCAGCTATTACAAGACTTGCAAGATCTCCAGATAGAGGTTGTTTTACCTGGACAAAATGGCTTGCTATCTAACCTCGAAGTTAAGTCATCGCTTGTGGAGAGAATCAAAGAAACTTTGCCTAATGATGCCATATTCCGAAGGCTGAAAGAGAGAACCGAAGCAGGCATGCAAACGGGACTTCGCATCCACGAGGATGGGACATTAAGGTGTGGAAATCGCCTATATGTTCCAAATGGAGAATTAAGGCAGGAGTTGATGACGGAAGCACATAGCTCCATATACTCTGTTCATCCAGAAGGAACCAAGATGTACCGGGACTTAAGACAATATTACTGGTGGCATGGAATGAAAAGGGAGATTGTCCGATTTGTGGCAAAATAATTAGTCTGCCAGCAGGTAAAGGCCGAGCACCAAAGGACTGCAGGTATGTTGCAGCCACTTCCCATACCTGAATGGAAGTGGGAGCATATTACCATGGACTTCGTCACTGGATTTCCAAGAAGCCCTAGTAGAAAGGATGCGGTATGGGTCATCGTGGATCGGCTCACTTCTTGCCATTCACTGTCGGACAATCCACGGAAGTACTAGCTGACATGTATATGCGACAGATCGTAAAATTACATGGAGTGCCGGTTAGTATTGTATCAGATCGAGACTCGAGATTTACATCTCACTTCTGGTGAAGCATGCAAGAGAGTCTCGGCACCAGGCTCAAATTCAGTACTGCCTATCATCCTCAGACAGATGGCCAATCAGAGCGCATAATTTAGATCTTGGAAGATATGCTGCGATCATGTATACTGGACTTCGGAGGATCTTGGGAAGATCATCTGCACTTAGTGGAGTTCTCCTACAACAACAGCTATCAGGCAAGCATTCAGATGGCACCTTTCGAGGCGTTGTACGGAAGAAAGTGCAGATCGCCGATATGCTGGAGTAACTTTGGCGAACGTCAATTACTGGGTCCAGAGTTGGTAACGGAGACAGTGGAGAAAGTAAAGCAAATTCAGAATCATCTCCGTGCAGCCCAGGATAGACAGAAGCATTGGGCCGATGCGCACAGACGTCCCCTGGAGTTCAAGAAAGGAGAGCATGTATTTATGAGGATTTTGATTCCGTAAATTGCGTTGCGTAGCCTGTATGACCCTCTCGGTGCCCGGACAAACCGCTCGGGGCATCGCGTCCTGTGGTGATCGCACACCGCGATCCAAGAACAGGAAAAACCAGACCCTGTTTCACCCCGAAACTGAGTACGCCCTGCCAAACGGGACGACTTGGTCGCGTGCGGTCTTCACATATTCGTGCGCGTCGTCGATACGGACATGTGGGATTTTGCGAAAGCTGATTCGGGTGTGCGTGCACACCGAAATCAACGCGTATCCGCGGACATCGCCCCGTATCCGACTTTTCTGTAATTTATCCTAATTTTGTGTACACACGTCGGATCGAGACGAAACTTGCGCCATCGGACTCGTAGCAATATGCTGGTCCTGTGGGTCAAGTTTGGTTCGATTCTGAGAACGTTGACGAAATTGCATGTCGTGGGCCCCATAGGCCCCACTCGACGGGCGATTTTGTGATCGGCTCATCGGAATTCAATTTTGAAAGTTCTGTTGGGTTCGTATCAGCGTTCCTGACCTATTAACACTAAGTTTGGTGAAATTGGAGACAGTTGACCCTGACACGTTTTTCGGTGCAAAGCGGGCCCACCGGTGGACCCCGTTTTGGCCCAAAATTATCGTTTTTGCCCTTGTCTCCAAATTGGACCCAAGGACAGGCGTTCCTAGCTATTTGACACCTTTTGAGTGTGATGGTACTATTTATTTCAGCTTTCGGAGACATCTTTGGAAATTTCCGAGAACAGGACCTAAGTGGAATCCAAACATCAGGCAAGTGCACCTTGCCAAACTTGTAGTCTTTATCTTCATATTTACTGTAATAATACTTTGCTGGATGTCTTGTGTAAATTCATATAAACTTGTTTAAACTGCTTAACCTAGGAAACGTATGACGTACCTAGTGTCCGATCCTAGTCGGGTGCCAACACCGTACGCGATGTTGGGTTCGTCATTTAGAGATGGATTTACGATACCCTTTACTTTTGTACTTGACATATCAAGTACCCTACAACCCAGGATATTTGACACTATACATGGACAGAATCTTCCTGAGATATTCATGATGATTCTGTATAGGATACAGGACTTGACAGAGATATTTTGGTTATAGACAGTTTGACTTGTTGCATTAGTTATAATCCCGCTGACATGGACATGAGATGTTATGGTCATGGTTTGAGTGATTACATTGGGTGGGGAGAGACACACAGGCTACAGACTGTTCTATATATATATCTACTATTATTGTGAGGTTGTAGACTCTCCAGCAGAGCTAGACCCTTTACGTGTTATTACTGCTACCGGCTCCCCGACACAGAGCTTGTAGCGGTCTCAGCCTGAGTTCTAGTGCTGCTCTCATATTGCATATCACTTAGCTGCTTACATAGTTTACCCCATTTTTACTTATTGCTGCACTGCTTATTTATTTGGCTTGTATTTTCTGTACCTTGCTATGTCCCCTGAGGACCTGGAATGGATTATGTCCCCAGGTTTAGCTGAGGAGCAGTACCCCGAGATATACGGGACAGGAGCTGAAGCTATTGCTGGACTTGGTACTGGAGCAGAACTGAACCCTGAAGACGAGGTGACTGCCGAAGACTTCTCTTGAGTACCTGATCCCGTACTCAGTATTTACTTTATGTTTATCTCTTTTGTTCCTGGCCTACTGAGCCAGAGTATTCAGACATATGTCGGATTGATTCTCCGACCGACTTGTTGAGATTTGTTGCTACTTATTTCCATTCCATTATGCAGTTTATTTATTTATCTTTTATGGATGAGATTAGTGTGACTTGTTGTAGTAGACCTTCTTTACAGCTTAAGTGCGCCCTGATGGTTCCATTAAATTGGGTTGACCATCGGTGCGTGCTGCTGGCCATTGCCATGTGTCCAGTCCCTCGATATTTTGGGACTGGGGCGTGACATGGTTTTTGTGGTGGCCCATGCAGGTCTCAACTAAATTGTTCGGTTTCAACTTAGGGACCGAACAGGCCTGCAATAAGATAGGATAAGTTATAGGATCTCATCCATTGATTGAATCATTTTTGGACTCTATGTCGAATTCAATTTAATTGCTTGAATTGCATCCTGATTTGATTCCTCTGTGCATTCTCATTGTTTTCTTTTTATGCAGAGTAATGGATCCCAGAAGTGGTGACGAGAATCCCTTGGGTACACCGCCTGAAGCTGTGGTTACCTGTGAAGCTGGAACGACGCCAGATACCAGGGGACAATCCTCTCAGAGCAATCAATCTGGTCAGCCCAGTTCCAGGTTCAGGCGTGATGACATCCCGCCTCCACCCCAGTTCCCTCCTACGATGCCTGTCTTTCCTCCAGGGCAGGCAATGGACGGACAACAAATGTTCCAGATGTTCTACGCCATGATGCAGGCACAACAACAGATCCAACAGGAGGCCCAACGTCAAGAGGCCGAGAACCTAAGAAATAGCATAGTCGCAGCGTTGGAATATGCAAATCCACCAAATAGGCGGCTAGCGACGGGATCCATCACAGATTTCCGTCAACTCAAACCCCGTACCTTCTCGGGCAAGGAAGGACCAACTGAAGTTCATGAATGGCTTACGAACATGCAGCATCAGTTGGAGGCCGTTGAACTACCAAGGGACAAATGGATGACTGCCGTCAGGATGCAACTGACGGACAACGCGCACCATTGGTGGCTGTCCGAAGAAAGAAGGCTCGGACATGATCAGGTCACCTGGGAGGAGTTCTCCTGACTCTTCCAGGAAATGTACATCCCTGCTGTTGCTCGGTCAGAACTCCGAGACAGATTCAACCGCCTGATCCAAGGCAACATGACGGTGGAGGAATATAACTCCAAATTCATTCGCCTGAGCCGCTTCGCCCCTTCTCTAATTCCTACCGAAGAAGAGAAGGCGGAGAAGTTCTTTGATGGACTCAGGTTCGAGCTTCAGAAGTTAATCGGATCGGTCGCGCCCACATCATACACCGACGTCCTTGCTGCAGCACGTCGGATAGAGCGCATTACTCGGAGGGAATCAAGCCTGAAACGTCCATTCTCCTCAGCACCGTCCAAGTCATCACCTGGGGATTCTGCCAAACGGCCCCAGAAGAACTTGCCTCAGAAAGCAGCATCAAAGAACCTACCTACTTGTCATTACTGCGGCAAAGTAGGTCATATTGAAAGAGAATGTAGACGCAAGCTGGGACTCTGCCTGGTTTGCGGATCCGGACAACACTTCTCAAAGGACTGCTCGGAACGTCGAGAGGGAGTTCCGAATCGACCAGCTCTACCTGCACCTAGGCCAGCTCTTCCAGCTGGGGGAGCAACACAGACAGGGCCTGGAGGAGCCAGGCCACCACTACCACCTCAGGCAGCTTTGTTCCAGCAGTCTCGTCAGCAAAGGGGTTCCGCTCAGGGACGAGGTCAGGCATATGCACTAGCAGTCACAGAGGAAGCTACTGCAGGCGAAGTGATAGCAGGTACCATATTAGTAGCTTCAATTCCTGCTGTAGCTTTATTTGATTCTGGAGCCTCGTATTCATTTATTACTGCTAGCTTCGTAGTCACACATAGAGTAGCTACCGCACCTCTCTCGAAGATGAAGAGAATTCTTACGGGAGGTGGAATTATCCCGGTTAGTGATATCTGTAGATCCTGTTCGGTAGTAGTCTGTGGCCGAGAGATGCGAGCCTAATTCCTGATCTTTTCTATGCCTGATTACGATGTTGTACTTGGTATGGACTGGTTAAGTCAGTACCATGCGATACTGGATTGCCGGCTTGGAAAAGTGATATTTAGACCCCCTAGCCATCCTGAGTTTGAATTTCTTCGAGGAGCTGTAGAACAAGGGGTCCAGCCAACTTTTAGGGTATTAACTGTAGAAGAGGATTCAGGTTACCCAAGAGTCATATCGGAATTTGTGGATGTATTTCCCGACGACCTTTCAGGTTTACCACCTGATCGGGAGATAGAATTCACAATAGACCTAACTCTCCCCTAGACCCCTGTCGCAGTATATTATTATTTCTGCGATGGTTAGCGACGTCTGGATAGACGTCGCTAATTTATTTCTTATAGGGTTTAACAAATTTCTCTTCCCCCCATTTCCTTCGAGATCACAAAAATTTAAAACCCTACCTCTCCCCTAGACCCCCATCCCGACGCCCCATCGCGATGACCCCCCTCCGGCCGCATCCTCCTCCCTCCGGTAAATCCCCTTCCTCCGGCATGCTCCTTCCTCCGTCGGCTCTTCCTCCCTTCGGGTCCCCTCCTCCCTCCGGCGTCCTCCTCCCTCAAGCTCCCCTCCTCCTCACTCAGTGAGCTCCTCTCTCTGTCTCTCTGTCTCTCTCTCTCTCTCTGATATGATACGACACGACATGACACACACTAACCATAACCCTAACTCAGACACATACACACACGTACGGGCACACTAACATATGTGGACATTAACCCTAATACGAAAATGGAAACACGAATACAGACATAGACAAGACATGACATGACATAATATGGACACACAGACACGAATACGACACAGACATAGACACGATATGGGATATGACACAGACACATACACTGATATGACACGGAATATGACACTGACCGTAACCCTAACCCTATCTCACTTCTAGTTAGCTGTCTGAGTTTAGACGCAAACTTGCGTATCGACATCATATACAATACGATGAAGATCTTGACTCAAGGAGAGTCGTATACACAGACATGGGAATGACTCTTCAAAGATGAGAGACAATACGGTATTGGCTTATTCTAGAACTCGTATCCAACTTGCGTTAGAGCAGTGTCAAACCTATCCTTGACACAAGAGTTCATGTTCGGGTGGTTATGGCATGGCATTGGTATATGTATCGCGTAACCAAGGACACAACGCTCCCTTCGTCCCCGATGACTCCCCACGGCTCCCCTCAACCCCAACGACCCCCTCCTCGGTCAGAGGGTCAGGTAGCCTATATTTGGAGTAAGTACACATTGTATACATGTGTGTGTTTGTGTGTATTTAGTGAGTGAGTGTTAGTTAGTTAATATAGGTTAAGTGTTTAAGTGTTGACTGAGATTACATATATTAGGATTGAGTATCAAAGGATATTTGAGTTTTGGTTTAGTATCCCAAGATACTTGAGTAGGTGTCAATATACCAAGATACATAGATCATATACTTGAACGATGTCTATTTATCTTTGTAGAATTATCTAAAAATGGATATGAATTACTATCGGTGTTATCGTTCGTGGATGTACAACCGTCATTCTGATGATATGTGCAGTGTGCAAGATAAATTTATATATGGGGTAGAAACGTTCCTGTAGTTCGCCAATGTGTTCACTCAGTACATGAACGGCACCAAAATTAAGTGTCCGCGTATGAGATATCGTAACTTAAAATATCACTCAGAAGTATATGTGACATATTGTTTGTAATAAAGGGGTTTTATGCCAAATTACTATCAATGGACCTCACACGGAGAACTTGTGTCTTTAGCATCGGAGCTGGAGCCTTATGTAGAGTTGTATAAGGATATCCATGACCATGCAGATTATGATGAAGGGTACATAAACATGGTTTTTGACGCTGTCGGACATAATTTCAATCCGAATAATCATGATGCCTCTGAGGAGGCACCGAATGCCGATGCTGCAAAGTTCATGGAGTTACTGGAGAATGTAAGGACTCTATTATATCCTGGTTGTGAGGATCATTCACCGTTGGAGGTGGTTACAAGAATGTTGAGCATCAAGTTCGATTTTAACATATCGCAAGAATGTTACAACCGAATGATGGAGTTGATTATAGAGATCTTGTCGGAGGGTACTAAGTTCCCTAAATACTTCTACCTATCTAAGAGGATGGTGAGATTGCTCTGGATGGGATACGAGAAAATTGATGCATGTCGCAACGAGTGCATGTTGTACTACAAAGACAACAAGTATGAAGATGTGTAAAGATTCTGTGATGTTGATCGCTACAAGGCCGCTGGTAGAGGATGGTATGTCGGTGCAAGAAAGCCTACCGATTCGATGCACTTCTTGCCTTTGATGTCTCGGTTGCAGAGGTTGTTTATGGTGAAGGAGACTATAAAATAACATGAGTTAGACAGGAAGAAATAGATCGAAGGAGTGTTGGATCATCCATCTGATATAGAAACAAGGAATCACTTTGATCAAGAGTATCCAAATTTTGCTTCAGATTTGCGTAATGTTAGATTGGGGCTCTTCTTCGACGGTTTTACCCTATTCGGACTTTCGGGCTCCTAATATTCGTATTGGCCTGTGATCGTTACTTCATTAAATCTACGTCTTAGATATTCATGAAGACTCTATATATGTTCCGAACCGTTATTATCTCGGGTTCGAACAATCTGAAGAGGAACATTGATGTTTATTTATAGCCATTGATAGATGAGTTAAATCAGCTGTGGGAAGTAGGTGCCAACACGTACGATATTTCTAGAAAGCAGAATTTTTAGATCAGGGCAGCACTTATGTGGACCATCAACGACTTTCTGTCTTATGGAATGTTATCGAGATTAAGCACTCATGGCCGTCTCTCATTTCCATATTGCATGGACCGTACTAAGGCTTTCCATTTGAAACATGGAGGCAAACCGTTCTTCTTCAATTGTCATCGACAATTTTTGTCGAAGGATCATCCGTACCTAAGGAACATAAATAATTTTTATGTCGGCATTATGAATAAGGCCAATCCACCACCAATGTGGCCCGGAAACACGATATGGAAAGAGGTAAAAGATTTACCAAGTGCTATCGAAGATCCTGCTAATGGGTACAAGTATGACCAATTTGGTCCCACTCATAATTGGACGAAGAGAAGTATATTCTAGGATCTACCATATTTAAGCACCAATCTGATAAGACATAATGTCACGACCCGCACCCGAAATTGGGGCACGAGTACGTGGGTACGTCCAGCCTACGCCGCAGCATCGACGTTAGAACGCTATCTGGGTCTTGATCCTATCTAAACAATCTCACACGAGCATCCGACTCCATAAGGAGACACGGATACCAAAATATAATATGAACAACATACTCAATCACATAACTACAGCACGATGAGATCTTGAAGAAACAAGTAAGATGCAACACAAGTCTAAACAGAATAGTCTAACGCATAATATAATCCAAGTCTCAAAGAGTATGCCGGAGACAAATCCGGTACCAAAAAATATGCTAAAAGAACTAACTAGATAACTAGTGATTCCGGTTAGACCTTCCGGAATCACAACTGAACTACCAAGTCCAAGTCTGCAGCTACTCACCCTATGGTCCATAAATGTCGGACACCAGTCCTCTAAGGCATAGTCTGGAAAAATATTTTCAGTCAGGAAGGAGCAAAGTACATCTCAAATAACAGTTCCATTTAATTGATAAGGGCTATAAAACAATAAACAGGTGATGCTATATACTGAGAGAAGACAATGGATAAATGCAATGGCATAATAAAGAGACAGGCAATATAAAGAGACAGGCAATATGATACAGTCAGTGTATATATAAAATAAAGAGAACGAGGTACAATATCATATACGGGTGATGTAGTATATGATCTAAATTAGAGAACTGTAACTATTCTAAGTGTTTGAAATATCAGTCTATCATGTGATCGACTTGGGACAAGATCAGGCTTGTTACATATGATTGGCTATGGTTCATGTAAGGTCAGGCTAACCATTTGGTTAGTTATGATGCAAGTAGTGGTCAGGCTAATCATATGTAACAGCTATGAGGCATGTAATGGTCAGGCCGCATCCGACGTGAGATGTAGGGTGGGCTATGATGCATGTAGAGTTGGGTATGATCACATAATCTACTAATATTTTCCTGCCCCCAACTAGTACAGTGGATCCAATCACGATACGTCACGATACACGAGCAATATCCAATATATCATGTACTAGGTCTAAATATCAATGTCGTGTACAATGTCAATACGATAATCAATGTAACATCTCATGACTACAGATCCAATCTATATACTAGTCCGTGTAGCACAGTGTCAAGAATCAGATGTAATATTTCTAGATACTGGAATTATAGATATTATCAAATAATTAGAAATTATCAGAGAATGTACTCGCCTTGGGTCCTTAGCTGGTAATACCAATGTCCTGTTCCAGAGTATCGTCTAAATGATCCAACAGTCTTATAGACATATCATAAAATAATACAATATTGCATCAGACTTTACACTAATCTCACAATCATAAATACACTGAACTCGGGACTACGCTAGGTATGATACTGGTCAACTAGGGTCAGTGTGCGTCAAGTTGCACGAGCGTCGCGCCTATAATTGCTGTGAAATCAGACAATCGGTGATACGGGTCTTGCCAGTACGTCGATATACATATGGCAGTTTGCTAACAGTTCACAGGGTCACAAGGTCATGTGTAGTTACGGGGTATCCGTATTTACATCGGGCTACCTAGTAGAGGTATATATTTAAATATACATAGTACACTCATAATATATTACCAATTAATTACATACATAATATATATATACACTTAATGAATTTACACTATTATATATATGTACACATATACATACTAATCAAATTATACTATGTACATATATACATATATTAAAAAGGGTACTAGGGATGCACGTACAATACGTATACATATGTATATATATATACCAGTTCGAGAAATACATCATATATATATATATATATATATATATATATATATATATATATATATATATATATATATATACTAATAAAAATACATATACTATATACTTGTATATATGTATATATATATATCAATACATACGTATTAACGTTTGTTATGCTACATATATATATGTATAAATATATACCAAAATATATTTTACTAAACATATACTATACATATATATGTTTATATGTACCAAAATACGTTTAAGCCCATACATATACTATGCATACAACATATAATATGAATATGTATATAGTAATATATATGTTGAATACATATGTACTAAATAGAGAAACATACTATATATATGTATACATGTATATATATACGAATAATACATACTCACTAATACATATACGCATACATACATACGTACACACGTACGTATACACGAGGGGGAGGGGGAGAAACCATACCTGTGCGCGTACACGACGACGGCGAAGACGTCGACGACGACGACGACGACGAAGGTATTGAAAGGTGATCGTGATGGTGCTGATGATGAAGGTGATGACTGGTGGTGGTCGTCTCAGGCGAGTCGAGGAGGAGCTCAGGCAGGAGGATGGCCAGAGAGTCTGGAGGAAGGGATGGCGGCTGCACTGCTCGCTGGGTGGCTCTGAGCAGTCGGTCTCCAGCGGAAAGGTGGCTGTGGTGATGCCCATGGGTGGCCGGAGGGATGAAGATGATGGAGGAGGAGAAGGAGGAGGTGGTGTTGTTGGTTGCTCGGGAAGTCGGGGGGACTGTCCCGGCGGTGGATGGTGGAGCTGGGTCGGGGTGATGTCAGTCGGCGGGGCAGGGAAGAGCCGGGGAAGAAGCCGAGCTACGGTGATGGTGGTGGAGTTGATAATGATGGTGGTGGTGCTGCTTCGGGTTGGCCGCCGGGGGAAGTTGTAGTGGGAGGAGCAGTATCAGCCGGAGTACAGGCGGGGGAGGTCGGCTGAGGAATGTCGAGGTTCAACGTGGAGGCAGAGACGAGCGGGTCAGCTTCGGTTAATGAGGGGAAGTCGAGCCGGGGGAGAGGCGCTGGGGGAGATGAGGTTCGTCCGACGGGGTCGTCAACAGTGTGCAGGCGTTCAGGCGGGGTCTCCGGCTATCGTCGATGCGGTGGACCGGCTTGGTGCAGTGGTCGTCGACGAGGGACTGGTCGACGAGTGCAGCCGGGGTTCTGCTACTGCGGCTCCGGTGATGAGTCATCGGAGAAGAAAGGAAGGGGAGGATGGCTAGAGACTGGAGCAGTGGCCGGGGTCGGGGTCCGGCCGGGTGAGGATGAGTGGTGGAGGTGGTTCTTTTCCTTGGGAGGAAGGAAATAATTCAAGAAGAAGAAGAAAAGAAGAAGAAGAAGAAAGAAAAAAATAAAAAGAAAGAGGGAAGCTACGTTGGGTTTGGGGGAGGAGTGAGGTGAGAGAGAGGTAGGGGCTTTCCTAGGTTTGGAGATTAGGGCATGGTTGGGAAGAGTGCCTTGAGGAGACATTAAATGGGAGGTGGTGAGTGGGAATGAGTGGTTATGATACTCCCATTTTGAATGGGTGATCAGGATTTGACATGAGGAATTACTCATGCAAGGGTGAGGGTTGTGTTGACTAGTCAATATTAGGGCTTCTCCATTCGTTTGAACCAATGGAGTATTGACACATAATGCAATATTTGCGAATGAGCCCCCTTAAATTTGGGTATTTGCACAGACACATAAAATGATAAAAAATTGGTGGGGGAATTGGTGTTTGGTGTTGTGTAGGGTGAGAGGATGTTGTGTGTTTTGTATGGGCTTAATTAATAGGGCACTTGGATTAAATTGGATTAAAACGGGATTAGTCAAAGTTGGTATCCTCAATTTAATTAAAGAATAATGCAAGCGATGTTCTAAAATTAATTAGGAGTACATGGGGCCAAAATTAGGTTGGGACACAAATATCATTAGTGAAGAAGACTCAGAATAGAATATTAAACTAATTTGGATTGCACAAAAAATGGGTCGAGATTGCCTCCAATTTTGATTGGAACGCACAACGATACAAAGTTGGAATTTATTTAGAAATTAAATAAACGTCCGCGACGAATATTGTGTGGCTAAAATGAAGCACAAGAGAGCATAATTATGAGTTACAAAAAGGTCAGAATGGAAGGCGGGCACGTCTAGGGCAAGGTTGTGAAATTTGTTGGAAGGCAAAAGCTAGAGTAGCGCTCCAAATATCGAAGCAACGGCAAGGGAAAACAATTAAATAAAATTACGGTAATTAATTGCAACCTCAAATAATTAAATTCTAAATAATACAAATAAATTTAATAATTAAATTCTAAATAATACAAATAAATTTACAACCCTATAATTCGGTCAGGTGTTCATCTAGTGGGCTTCTAGGTCAAGTTTACCAGCTCAAATATTAATGAAAAATATATATATATATAATATTATAAATACACATCTCATGCAATTATTTAAATTAAATAAAAGCAATATTAAATATATATAAAAAGTCAAAAATATCCCTATTTTTGGAACGTGGTAGTGACAAGTCTACCCTCCTTAAAAGAATTTTGTCCTCGAAATTCAAGATCCTCAATAGTAGTATTTACTCGTTATATTACTTTCCATCAAAAGTTAAATTCATCAACCCACATAATCATGAAATAATCTACCTTGTCATTTCACAAATTTCAAAATTCTGAAATTATTGTATTCCTGAAAATCCTCGAAATAAAATCAAATTCCATTTTTATCACAATTTCCTCCAAAATTTTAAGTTAATAATTAAATACTCAAAATTTAACATCCAATCCTCTAATTTAAATTCACTCAATGCACATTAAGAAATCCCATCTAAAAACACTAATTCATAAATTCAATCCTTCAATTTAATTCCAATTAACATATATTTATAAAATTTGAAATGTCATCCGAAAAGTTTGAATTTAAACACTAATCAATTAATCATCTTACTCCACAAATTTTGAGTAAATCACTAAATACAAAATTTACTATCCAATCCTTTAATTGAAATCCAGTCAACGCATATTTATAAAATTTAGGAAATCTCATCCGAAAATACTATTACATTAGTAATCTTATTCCTCGACTCCTTTTTTCCACACAATACTCAAATAATATAATTCTCGCAAAATCTTCAATTGTAATATTCAAAATAAATTTATATCTTGCAGCCAAATAAATACAATGATAATCTTCTTAAATTTCTCAAAATTTAATGATAAATTCAATCATTTCATAATCTTTATAAAATCAATGATTTAACCAAGTCGTCAATTCTGCCATATAAAGTTCTCAACTCTTTATTTAAATTAATGTTTATTCTCGAATTTTTTTTAAGGCACAATGTCTCTTTCTGTCAAATCATAACCTCTTAATTGATTCTTTACTACAGTCAATCCTCAACAAACAAAGTCTAAGAGTATCTTACCTATAGTCATAAAACACGTAATACAACACGCAATCTAGATAAAATATGCAATCTAGATGAAACACGCATGGTCATAGTCTCTTTTGTCATGGTATTACAGTCTCTGTCGGGGTTTACTACTAACCATATCCTAGCAAGAAGATATTTGATACAAGTTACGGTACTAAAGAATAAATTAATCAATCAACAGACAAAAAAGGAACAAGAGGAAAGAACAGAACATAGTCTTCTAACCCATTACTTGGATATCTTCATCCTCTAATATACACTTAACTCTGGCACATTCACTAACTAATTCCTATCCTTGTACACTGGTACCCATATCAACTAATCATTAGTCCACAACATCCATGAATACATCCTCATTGCACACACCTATCTATTAATACCAAAATCTGATACCAAGGACCTCTAACACAATCATAGGTCAATGATGCATTCAAAGTTTGATACTCCTATCCCTTTAGGTACCTCTGTTCTACTACAAGTACACCCACTGCTAGTTCTCTTTCCTACTATAATTGTTCATACTAGTTGTTCTTATCACTCAAGTGCACACCAAGTGCAACACACCATACTAAGTACCGTTCTCTCTAATACAACTCCAGATGGACACCCAAGTCTGTTTGCAGTGCCATCTCAATCATGCCTAAGTCAACAGATCCTTACGTATGCACTTCATCCACTCATATACTAATATATATTTCTTACCCATCATAAAAATTTAATCCTCCAAATAAAATCATCAAATTTTACTTCTCGAACGATTTAAAGTAAGGGGCATATATTTCCTCAAAATTCAAATACTCAATATCGAAATAAAATTTTAATCACTTCTAAAATCTTTATAGCTTTGACTATGTTTATTGAATCAAATTTGAATCCTCAAAATTTAATAACATAGAATCTCAACTCCTCAAAATTCTTAAAAATTGAAATTCATTTCCACTCTTCAATTTCAAATCCACAAATATACATATAAATGCTCACGGTCTCTAATACTCAAGGTGCACTCAAATACACCCATTGTCTACAACTCTCAACTGTGTACTAAAATTTGTACTGTCCGAATTACTTGCACTATTACTTCCAAATGATCAAAGTTATCATCACACATATTTTCTCTAATGAGTTTTTATCTATATTAACTGATATACTAATTTAAAATTATTATACAAGGCACTTACTATTAGCACCTTGCTCAACTAATTCTTGATATAGAATCATTAGTACCCTTGGTATGATAACACTAGCTTCATTATTGGATCATCTCATCAAACTTATTAGAACTCATGATTACTTACAACTTCTATAACACCCATGTTTCACTTTACTCTCATGGGCAAGTATATGGTTCCTCATCTCGATTGATGTATATGTATTTCCCTTTAATCTTTTATAGCCTGTTAAACTAATCTGTGATACGCTTCACAACTTTCATTACCAATTCTGATATTTTTCTACTCATGACATCTCATTAAAACCCTTTATGCATATACATTTCTTTATTTTTAACACACCCGGTATCAATCATCAAGTTGAACATCATGCTCCATTAATCCTTAACACAATTCCTTGATACTTAATTGTTTACATAGATCATCCAATTACATAATCATGATTATTCAGGACGGTATGCTGGCTCTGATACTAACTCTTGGAACCATCACTGATACTCTTTTCTCCTTCTATCTATAGTGCCAATACTAACTATAACACACCTATCATAGAACTATTGCTACAAGGCACTACGCTATGGGTTAACTCTAGATTGATGTCTACTGCTCACATGTCCAACCAAGAAATACTTCCAAACTCACAAGTCACACTCAGTCAATACTAATACTCAAGACACAGACAAAATTACAAGTCACTAATCATCATACTTAACAAGGAATCCTCAAAGAATAAAAACTCAAAAAGGACCTGGATTGAGGACTGAAGGTATTTCTACTGCTAGCAAACAAAAGAAGCGATGGAACAAAGTCCTGTAATAATACAAATAGATAAGTATTGAGATGAGACTTTAAGAACCAATTTAAGATAAAACCTGATAATCATACACGTCTGTCCGAAATCATGACACTCAGATTCCTCGCCACGCCAGTAAGCATAGATGCGATAAACGACAGGTTCCATAACTAAGGTATGCAGCTCTATAATCATGTCATCTAGAATCTTCGCCATGCCAACCGGTATGGCTGCGAGAGACTATAAGTTTTATAACTACAGTATGTACATCTGAGTCAGGTTCCTACGTTCTTGTTGTGACAGCTAGTATGGCTGCGATAAACTCTAGGTTTCATAACCAAAGTAGACGTTTTACCTTTCTCACTGTCCTCATCAATATATGTCATCAGACGACACCGTAAAGTTTAGTCCGTAAAATTCATCTCGATAAGAAATCAACTCAACAACGATACCAAGAATTAAATTTAACAACTGGTCAACAAGAATTAAAATCAATATCAACGAGTGAGGACGGACGAAAACAAGGGCGAAGGATTTAAATTGGAAATTATAATAAGATTCTCAAGGGGTCGTCCCAGGAATCTCTCAAGAATTTTGTGATTGAGTATCCTCTCTCATCCTAGTATCCTATGTCCTATATTCTATAGCAGGCACGTAGTAGTACAACTAAGACGTCGCACTACCATGACATCGCACAACTTGCGAAGTCTGACCTGCATGGGCCACCACTAAAAACGTGTCACGACCCGCACCCGGAATTGGGGCACGAGTACGTGGGTACGTCCAGCCTACGTCGCAGTATCGACAGTAGAACGCCGTCTGGGTCTTGATTCTATCTAAACAATCTCACACGAGCATCCGACTCCATGAGGAGACACGGATACCATAATATAATATGAACAACATACTCAATCACATAACTATAGCACGATGAGATCTCGAAGAAACAAGTAAGATGCAACACAAGTCTAAATAGAATAGTCTAACTCATAATATAATCCAAGTCTCAAAGAGTATGCCGGAGACAAATTCGGTACCAAAATAATTTGCTAAAAGAACTAACTAGATAACTAGTAATTCCGGTTAGACCATCCGGAATCACAACTGAACTACCAAGTCCAAGTCTGCAGCTACTCACCATGTGGTCCATAAATGTCGGACACCAGTCCCCTAAGGCATAGTCCGAAAAAATATTTCCAGTCAGGAAGGAGCAAAGTACATCTCAAATAATAGTTCTATTTAATTGATAAGAGCTATAAAACAATAAACAGGTGATGCTATATACTGAGAGAAGACAATGGATAAATGCAATGGCATAATAAAGAGACAGGCAATATAGGCAATATGATACAGTCAGTGCATATATGAAATGAAGAGAATGAGGTACAATATCATATACGGATGATGTAGTATATGATCTAAATTAGAGAACTGTAACTATTCTAAGTGTTTGAAATATCAGTCTATCATGTGATCAACTTGGGACAAGATCAGGCTTGTTATATATGATTAGCTGTAATTTATGTAAGGTCAGGCTAACCATTTGGTTAGCTATGATGCAAGTAATGGTCAGGCTAATCATATATAACAGCTATGAGGCATGTATTGGTCAGGCCGCACCCGACGTGAGATATGGGGTGAGCTATGATGCATGTAGAGTTGGGTATGATCACATAATCTACTAATATTTTCCCGGCCCCAACTAGTACAGTGGATCCAATCACGATACGTTACGATACACGAGCAATATCCAATATATCATGTACAAGGTCTAAATATCAATGTCATGTACAATGTCAAAACGATAATCAATGTAACATCTCATGACTGCAGATCCAATCTATATACTAGTCCGTGTAGCACAGTGTCAAGAATCAGATGTAACATTTCTAGATACTGGAATTATAGATATTATCAAATAATTAGAAATTATCAGAGAATGTACTCGCCTTGGGTCCTTAGCTGGTAATACCAATGTCCTGTTCCAGAGTATCGTCTAAATGATCCAACAGTCCTATAGACATATCATAAAATAATACAATATTGCATCAGACATTACACTAATCTCACAATTATAAATACACTGAACTCGGGACTACGCTAGGTATGATACTGGTCAACAAGGGTCAGTGTGCGTCAAGTTGCACGGGAGTCGCGTCTGTAATTGCTGTGCAATCAGACAGTCGGTGATACGGGCCTTGCTAGTACATCGATGTACATATGGCAGTCTGCTAACAGTTCACAGGATCACAAGGTCATGTGTAGTTACGGGGTATCCGTATTTACACTCGGGCTACCTAGTAGAGGTATATATTTAAATATACATAGTACACTCATAATATATTATCAATTAATTACATACATAATATATATATACACTTAATGAATTTACACTATTATATATATGTACACATATACATACTAATCAAATTATACTATGTACATATATACATATATTAAAAAGGGTACTAGGGATGCACGTACAATACGTATACATATGTATATATATATACCAGTTCGAGAAATACATCATATATATATATATATATATATATATATATATATATATATATATATATATATATATATATATATATATATATATATATATATATATATACGTATTAACGTATATTATGCTACATATATATATGTATAAATATATACCAAAATACATTTTACTAAAAATATACTTTACATATATATGTTTATATGTACCAAAATACGTTTAAGCCCATACATATACTATGCATACAACATATAATATGAATACGTATATAGTAATATATATGTTGAATACATATGTACTAAATAGAGAAACATACTATATATATGTATACGCGTATATATATACGAATAATACATACTCATTAATACATATACGCATACATACATACATACATACATACGTACACGCGTACGTATACGCGAGGGGGGGAAGAAATCGTACCTGTGCGTGCGCACGACGACGACGAAGACGTCGACGATGATGACAACGACAAAGGTATTGAAAGGTGATCGTGATGGTGCTGATGATGAAGGTGATGATTGGTGGTGGTCGTCTCAGGCGAGTCGAGAAGGAGCTCAGGCAGGAGGATGGCCGGAGAGTCTGGAGAAAGGGTTGTCGGCTGCACTGCTCGCCGGGGTGGCTCTGAGCAGTCGGTCTCCAGCGGAAAGGTGGTTGTGGTGCTGCCCGCGGGTGGCCGGAGGGTTGAAGATGATGGAGGAGGAGAATGAGGAGGTGGTATTGGTTGCTCGGGAAGTCGGGGGGACTGTCCCGGCGGTGGATGGTGGAGCTGGGTCAGGGTAATATCAGTCGGCGGGGCAGGGAAGAGCCGGGGAAGAAGTCGAGCTACGGTGATGGTGGTGGAGTTGATGATGATGGTGGTGGTGCTTCTTCGGGTTGGCCGCCGGGGGAAGTTACAGTGGGAGGAGCAGTAGCAGCCGAAGTACAGGCGGGGGAGGACGGCTGAGGAATGTCAAGGTTCGACGTGGAGGCGGAGACGAGCAGGTCAGCTCCGGTCGATGAGGGGAAGTCGAGCCGGGGGAGAGGCGCTGGGGGAGATGAGGTTCGTCCAACGGGGTCGTCAATGGTGTGCAGGCGTTCAGGCGGGGTCTCCGGCTGTCGTCGATGTGGTGGAACGGCTTGGTGCAGTGGTCGTCGACGAGGGACTGGTCGACGAGTGCAGCCGGGGTTCTGCTGCTGCGGCTCCGGTGATGAGTCATCGGAGAAGAAAGAAAGGGGAAAATGGCCGGTGACTGGAGCAGTGGCCAGGGTCGGAGGCCGGCCGGGTGAGGATGAGTGGTGGAGGTGGTTCTTTTCCTTGGGAGGAAGGAAATGATTCAAGAAGAAGAAGAAGAAGAGAAGAAGAAGAAAGGAAAAAATAAAAAGAAAGAGGGATGCTACGTTGGGTTTGGGGGAGGAGTGAGGTGAGAGAGAGGTGGGGGCTTTCCTAGGTTTGGGGATTAGGGCATGGTTGGGAAGAGTGCCTTGAGGAGACATTAAATAGGAGGTGGTGAGTGGAAATGAGTGGTGATGATGCTCCCATTTTGAATGGGTGGTCAGGATTTGACATGAGGAATTACTCATGCAAGGGTGAGGGTTGTGTTGACTAGTCAATATTAGGGCTTCTCCATTGGTTTGAACCAATAGGGTGTTGACACCTAATGCAATATTTACAAATGAGCCCCTTTAAATTTGGATATTTGCACAGACACATAAAATGATAAAAAATTGGTGGGGGAATTGGTGTTGTGTAGGGTGAGGGAATGTTGTGTGTTTTGTATGGGCTTAATTAATAGGGCACTTGGATTAAATTGGGTTAAAACGGGATTAGTCAAAGTTGGTATCCTCAATTTAATTAAAAAATAATGCAAGCGATGTTCTAAAATTAATTAGGAGTACATGGGGCCAAAATTTGGTTGGGACACAAATATCATTAGTGAAGAAGACTTAGAACACAATATTTTCCTAATTTGGGTTGCACGAAAAATGGGTCGAGATTGCCTCCAATTTCGATTGGAACGCACAACGATACAAAGCTAGAATTTATTTAGAAATTAAATAAACGTCCACGAAGAATATTGTGCAGCTAAAATGAAGCACAAGAGAGCATAATTATGAGTTACAAAAAGGTCAGAATGGAAGGCGGGCACGTCTAGGACAAGGTTGTGAAATTTGTTGGAAGGCAAAAGCTAGAGTAGCACTCCAAATATCGAAGCAACGGCAAGGCACAACAATTAAATAAAATTACGGTAATTAATTGCAACCTCAAATAATTAAATTCTAAATAATACAAATAAATTCACAACCCTATAATTTGGTCAGGTGTTCATCTAGTGGGCTTCTAGGTCAAGTCTACCAGCTCAAACATTAATGAACACTGTATATATATAATATTATAAATACACATCTCATGCAATTATTTAAATTAAACACAAGCAATATTAAATATATTTAAAAAGTCAAAAATACCCCTATTTTTGGAAAGTGGTAGTGACACATAACCTTAATGTCATGCATATCGAGAAGAATGTGTTTGACAACATAATTAATATTGTAATGGACGTAATGGCACGCCCCAATCCTAAAATACGTAGGACTAGGAACACGTAAGCATGCCAGCCGCATGTATATGACAACTCCAATATATGAAAACCATGACACAATGCATATGCTGTATTATGAATAACAATTCACAAGTGGTATAAACTATCACAAGTCACAGGGCATAATCTAAATCACATCCACAAAAATCATAAATAAATAAATAACCAATAACTATGTAACTAAATCTCAATATGAAGTATCTTAGGATGATAGTTGGGTGGAAACAAATCCACTACCAAACTAGAATATAAAAGCAAACACAATATAAGTACATCAACTAACAATCAATGAGACTCAAAGAGAAGACCTCCTCAAAATATAAGTAGCAAGTCCGGATCTTCGCTCCTGCGAATACTCATGAACATCTACACCTAGAAAGGGACCAGGTCCTCAAAGGGACGTAACAAGATACATAGAAGTATGCCAATAAAGTACTAAAAATATATATCCAATGGGTCGCCTAATCGTCTATGTGAATGCAGTTTGAGAACAACTTTCCAACACGTGGGCTATATGGCCATAAATGGGATTGGCATGATTCTCTCGGAGAATCAGGGGCCTACAAAGCATGTCGTCTTTTGAACGGCAGAGGCCGCCTGATAATATAAGGGTCATCACGACCGCGTATCTCCGGCGGAGCGTACAGATTACATAAAAGGAAAGTACAAAGGATCCCAAATGCCTTGTTGTTCTTCCTACCCTATGATCTAAGTATGTCACATCCATGACACGATAATACCTCTAATATCTGCCAGGTCTTATAGCATGCAAAGTTTCTATCGGCAGTTATTTCCTATCGTACGTCCCATATGTACAGGAGGCCAAATCCTGCACACAAGTCCGTGATCTATATGAGACTCACACTCATGTAACAGATGTATCACGGTCAATGAAACCTAATGAATGTCTCATGATAACGGGGTGGTCTCATAAACTAGGTCACTTGCATATACATAATAAAAATAGAATACGACGCCACCGTCGTTGCACCCAAGTTTCCTTGGACGCGCAGTTTATATAGCAGTTTAAAATATATGAACTAAATAATCAGAAATAAGATGCATGCAACATATGGAATATAAATTACAGTATAATGAAAAGATATACTTGTCTAGCAAGAAAGCTACATAGTACCAATAACATGCTCCTGAAGTTGCGCAGAACAATCCAATAGTCCTATATACATATAATATAAAACAATACAATATCAGCTATTACACTAGCACATACACAACCTTAATTATACTGGGCTCAGAGGGTACTCTAGGGGTGATACTGGTCGACTAAAAGGGTCAAATGCACATCTAATTACGCAGGTGTCACGTCTTCAAATGCTATATCAAAATCAGACAGTCAACTAACATGTGTCTAAGCCAGTACGTCAGTGTACACAAGGCAAACAATTCCCTAATATTCAGGTCACAAGGTCAAGGTAAATATGCGAGAAAATCCACAGTGTCCTAGGGTCGTACAATATAAATACATATATAGTCATAATTAGTATTATCATTTAAATTACTTACATATATATATATATCCATATTTTCATATATATATATCAAACTAATATTATGTGCATACGCACACATACGTACGAGCACACTAGTCCTTGGGTTCACCGACACGGTCTGCAATCAACCAACTAACTAAACTGAACCAATATGCTATCCTTAATGTTATTCACACAAACACGCATAAAATGAAAGGAGAGGGACAGGTTTGAACCTTGGGGTTAGCGTGCACGGGCACGAGGATTGAGGTGATTGCTGCAGGTTGTCTTCGACGAGGATGATGGGTCCACGATGAATACGATGATGATGTCGATGTTGATAACGAGGGTGATGATGATTGTGATGACAAGGGTGAAGATGATGATGACGATGGGGATGATGATGGGGATGATGATGATTATTATTATTATGATAATTGATGATGATGATGATGATGAGGTGATGATGATGATGATGATGATGATGATGATGATGATGAGGTGATGAGATGATGAGATAATGATGATGAGATGATGATATGATAATAGTGATGATGTTTGTCGGAGTCCGGCGGCTCCGACGAAGGTGTGCGGCTGTGTCAGCCAAGGGGGAGAGGAAGTTGGGACAGCGGTGGTTCTGCGATCTTCGACGAAGGTGGTGAACTTGGGGGAAGTGGTGGAGGAGATCGAAGAAGGAGGTGGACTGGCCGGAGTTGGCCGTGCTGTCGAGGGGGTTAAAGAAGACAGGAAGGAGAGATTCAGCAGCTCGGGGTCGGCTCAGGCGTTGGTTCCGGTGGGAGAAAGGTGATGGTGGTGTTAATGGCGGTGTGCAGGCGTGTTCCGGCGGTCGGCGGGTTCACTGGGGAGTTGACAGGATCAACAGCGTTCAGTCGAGCGAGATGACGGGGGAAGTCGGCAGGCGGTGAGTAGTTGAGGCAGTTGCGAGTGGCATCATGGTCGAGTCCGGCGGAGGGAGGCTGAATGGGTGGTGGTCCAGAAAAAAACTGGATCCGGTGGAGGACTCGGCGGTGGGCAGCGGTGAGAAGGACAGGTGATGGGTGGTTGGGACAGCGGGTTCAGCTGC
This sequence comes from Iris macrosiphon, assembly GCA_036927795.1. Taxonomy (NCBI): domain Eukaryota; kingdom Viridiplantae; phylum Streptophyta; class Magnoliopsida; order Asparagales; family Iridaceae; genus Iris; species Iris macrosiphon. The sequence continues at coordinate 170,775,899 of JAYESA010000013.1, read as the reverse complement.
TCGTCATCGGCTTGGAGGACTCGACGGAGAAAGAATGAGGGAGATGGCTGTGGTTGTCCGGCGACTGGTCGAGTCAGAGATGAGGGTGCTGCCAGAGTCGGGATGGCCGGCGGGTTGCTCCGGTCGGCCGGAACAGGAAGAGAAACAGGAAAGGTGGTGGGTGTCAGCTAGAATAGTTAGGTTTTTAGGGATGGGTGAAAATTAAATAAAAAAATAGGAAAAGGTATATTTATATGTAGAAAAGTAGTGTTTTAAGGTTGACCTAGGGTGGGGCCCGATCAACACCTCCTTGGAATGGGCTTTTGGCTTTACATGTAGAAATTTGGAGGGCTAGGATTGTATTGTTTAAAATGCATGGCTAGGATTGATGAAGGGGTGATGTTTGTGTGCTGTACATTTCAAAAATCATGGAGAAAATTCATATGACCAAATAATGAAGGAAAAATGGTTTTTTCATGTATTGTCCAATAGTGTGGACACCTTAATGCGCTTTTGCATAAAAGCGCCCAACAATTAGAAAAATTGCACAAATATGCAAGTTGGATTAAATTAATTAAAATTAATGTCAAAGGTGTTCTAAAATTAATTAGAAGTACATGGGGCTAAAATTAGGTGGGACACAAGTGTCATGAACATAGAAGACTCCGAATAGAATATTACCATAAATTGGGTTGCACAAAACGGGTCAAGATTGTGTCTCCAATTTTGATTGGAACGCACCAGGATACAAAGTTGAATTTATTTAGAATTAAATATATACGTCTCCGACGAATATTGTGCGACTAAAATATAGTACAAGAGAGCATAATTATAAGCTACACAAAGGTCAGGATGGAAGACTGGTATGTCTATGGCAAGGGTGTAAAATTTATAGGAAGGCAATGGCTGGTGTAGTGCTCCAATTATCAAAGCAACTGTTAGGTGCACTAAGTGATATAAATATTGAAAAATTATCTAAAATACCGTGTTCTATTTCTAATTGGATGCAAACTGGCCCTAGTCTCACTATCTAAGCCAAGTAGGCCTAATTTTGGGTGAGGGAGTTTAAAATCTACCCAACTTAAAATAATTTCGTCCTCGAAACTAAAATAAGGCATAATTTGTTAAATCCTTCACATTCGTACATAAGGCAAGTCGATCGCGATCTCTTCCAAAATTTTAAAACCTATTCAAATCCATCGCAATCACTTTCAAATTAAATTAACCATTATTTAAATCAAAATTCAACATACGTACTGTCTTCTCGATTTTTAAATAATTAACCTCCAAATCTAATTCAAATCTATATGACATCCCATATCAAAATTTATATCGCCATCTCTAACTACCATAATCTCCTCTAGAAAACAATTCTAATCAAATATTATTTCTATTTTCAACTTGTGAATTTTGCACTCTTCAAATTTTTAAATTTAATTTACATCCTCAATATTTCAAGTAGGTAATCCAACCATCAAAATTTAACTTTTAATTCAATCATCAAATTTGGAATTCAATCCGTCCATGTTCATGTTTAGAGTTTTATTTATTTTTCTCAAGATTTAAATCGATGATTCAACCTTCAATATTCAAAATTTAAATTATGTGCTCAAAGTATAAATATTTGGTCCAAAATATCAAGATTTTAAAATTTATTAAATACTCATTATCTAACTCCTTCTTCTAAAATTCTCCACATTTAAAATGACTTAATCTCACAATCTAATCTTACTTGATCACAATCTAAAAGTAATTCTCCTCAAGTTAATAATTTAACTTCTACCCAACTTAGAATTTACCCATCTATCACATAAGGCTATACATTTAAGAAAAATATTTCTTAAATTATTTAATCATGTTATTCAATCCTCAAAGTTTTCAACAAATAAAATATATCATATATGATATGCCCTTAATTATGGAAAATAATCATCAAGTAATGTGATTGGCCTATGGGGTATATCTAGCACTCTTTGTGTATCAAACTTATACCAAGCACGAGCGTTCGTCTTTCCGAAATAAGGGAAGACAGAAAACAATAATAAAGAGTTCAAGGGGGAGGTAATAGAATACACGTATGGAGATCAAGGCGATTAGAGAATTCAAAAGGGAGTTGTCAAGGTAGTTGTGGATTAAAATCTTATTTTGGTAGATTCTTATTTACATGCTCATATCAGTACAGTTATGTAACCGATACGATGTGCTCAGACATGTCTAGAGGGCAAGTACATTCGTCGAAGAAGCTAAGTAAATTTTATCTCAATCCACGTAAAGTAGTCATGCGAAGAGCGAACCAAGCGTACTATGGTTGTCCAGACCATAATACACTAATTCTGATTAGACAATTGTATTAGTGGCCCCAATAATACATATGTCATGAACAAGCTCGATAAAAGAGTAAGCTTGCAAAACCATGCTATAATAGCAACATAAGTCGAGGTAGTACAGAAATATAAGTACGATGGATTATGATGAGAGAAGGTACATAATAATTCAAGTTTACCAAGAAGGTGAGACTCATCTGGTGTTGTGCCTCTACCGTTGTCATACAGCTCCTGTCTAAGTCTCTAGTCGACCCACTACCAGAAAAAATCAAATTAGCGACGTCTAAAAACGTCGCTAAATAATCAAAAATTGTCGCTAATTAGGTTTAGCGACGTAATTAGCGACGTTTCAAAGCAGTCGGAAAACACCAAGTCGCTAAAACAAAAAACGACGCTATGACGACATTTTTTAGCGACTTTAATGTGTCACTAAATTTAGCGACGTTTTGCGACGCCAAGTCACTAAAAAGCGACGTTTAGAAAAGTCGCTAAACGTCGCTGATTAGCGACATCTATCGCGACGTTACACCGACGTCTTTAATGACCTGGCTATACTGCCATGTCAGCAATTGGCGACATTTAGCGACGTAATTAGCGACGTCATTAGCGACGTCCTTAGCGACGTTTTACAGCGTCGCTAAGTAGCGACGTAATTAGCGACGTAAATTAACGTCGCTAAACGTCGCTAATAACGTCGCTAATTTTTAAAAAAAAAATAAAAAAAATAATATGCAGAAGCAAACATTGGTGATTCCCTGCAGTTTTACATCATCTTCATCATACACACCAACATGATTCAATCTAGTTAACTATATAATCCAATTAAATTAAAGACCACAAGAAGTATCAATCCAATTAAATGTGGATAACTATATAATCCAATTAAATTAACTAAAAAATTAAAGACCACAAGAAGCATCATACATCATGTCTATTGTTGAAGTATCAATAATTCATAAATAATAATAAAAATAACTATACTACTACGGATCTGCAGGAGGCTGACCAGCGGCGCGCTTGAAGGATAACAACTCCTCATACTCGTCCCGTGGAATCGACACCGATGTCGATGGAGAAGGCAGTGACGTCGGTGGAGGCCGTGCCCGCTCCAAGTCTGCGAGTCGCTGGTTGTAAGAATCCAGGGTAGATAACAGCCTCGTACTGCTATCACCCATTGAATCCTGCATCCTCGTCAGGTTCTCGCCCATCGATAGCTGTGACGCCTGCATCCTCGTCAGCTTCTCGCCCATCGATAGCTGTGACGCCTGCAGCTCCATGATGTTACGATCATTGGAGGCTCTAATATTATTTGTTAATTCTCGTAGCTCCGTCATGCTGCGGTCGAGCATATCCAATCGTGCGATGAGCATCGGATCGTCCGCCTGCGGCTGGGACCGGGACTGGTCCTCCATACTTCGCAGCAAGTCATCACGAAGAGACGCAATCTGACGGTCAACGGCCTCCTAGACGGCCTCCTGGACTCTGGCCGACGACTGCGAGGGCTGCGACTGCGAGGGGTGTGTGGAATGCACAGCAGTCGGGGAGGCCCTAGATGACTGCGTCGCAACCAGGGCTCCATAGGAGCCCGTACCGTAGTACGTACCCCTCTGGAGACCACCAGCTGCGGTCACCCACAGGTCGTCCGCCGACGGAGATGGACCGGGCTGCGATGAAGCACCAGCCTCTCCAGGTGTAGGTGCACTAGCAGTCGCCCGCTCACGAAGCCTAAGATACTCGGCCTAGAAAAGGTTTGGAAACTCAATAATTGCCTAAGTTATATTAAAATAAACACAAAGTAAAGTAATACTTACATAGGTCTGTGAGGCCCTCTCATCAATGAGATTTTTGTCCTTGCGATGGGTGGCCAAGAAGACGGTCACCATGTTTGCATCCTCACCCCTCTGTACCTGTTAAAAATATATTTTTTATTACTAAACTTAAATATTTTTTCCAAGTACCATTTTATGGTACTTATATTAAAATAATATATTTTAAAAAAAATACCAAACGAAGGAAATATTCTGTCATCGGAATCGAGCCACCACACCACTTAGCAGCATTCTGCCTAGCCGCCTTGGCCTTCTTAGACCTTTCCTTGTAGCTCAGATCGTCGAATCTAGCCCTCATCGCAGTCCACTGCTCAGGCGTGATCCAACCTTGGATCGGTTTTTCAGCACGATCACGAGCCTTCTGGTCATCCAGAGCATCTCGGATAAGCTTGGCGGCAACGGTAGGAAAGAGCCGCTCGATCAACTCGGCCCGGTGCGGAGGATAAAAATACGTTTGCTACAATAAATAATTCATTAAGTTAGCATCACGAATATGCATAAATTAGAGGATTTATTTAATATACTTTTACCTGGAAGTGCGCAAACCAGAACGCCTTCCTCTCCTCCGGAGCCTCAGAGTAGTTGATCCAAGGGCCACCGTAGTTGTTCCTCAGAAATTGGCCCAGGCGTCTCTGAACCGACGATGGACGATATCTATACAGAAATAATAATTTAGATTACTGAAAAAGTCAATATACGATGAATAAAGAGAAACACAAATATATACTAAATCATCTAATTGACTTACTTTGTACCGTCGGCCCAAATCTCTGTCCTCGTCTCCTCCGGTGGTGTGCATGGAGGATCTTGCTGATGCTGGGATAACGTCGGCACGACCTCCTCTACATGCTCATCTGTCTCCATGGTTCCGTCAGCAGGAGGAACGCTGGAGGAGGGAGTACTATCACGCCTGGAACTACTCGTCCCAGGAGTGATGCCACGCAACGTCGTCGCAGTCGGAGATGTGATTGATCGATATACTGGAGTACTGGGCGACGATGATCCGGAACCAACAGTAGGCAGTACCGGAGTGGCACTCTCTCTACCTCGGGATATGCCGAATCCTCCGCGTCGTCCTGTCATATCTGATAACAACATATGATGAATATAGAGAAACACAAATATATACTACATTCTACAGTCGAAATGTCATACATATCTCAAAGCATTATACAGTCAAAATATAATACATATATTCGTTAATATCAATATCTACTTCTACATACAATATTTACAGTCCAAATACAGTTACATTCTACATGGAATATTTTATATTTTTAATCATCTTCAGAAAATTCATCTTGTTCGCCTTCCTCGCCCTGCTCTTCCTCTTCCTCGTCTTCACTTTCATCTACTTCGTCGTCCTCTTCGGATAATTCTACATCTTCTACATTATTACTCGTGTAATGAGTAACTTCCGTTGAGTCCACATCTACAATATTTATTACAAGAGGTAGATCGTCCTCCTGATAAGCTATTTCGTCAATGTCAAAGGTATTTCTAGCTTTAGTCTTGCATATTGCCCACCAATCCGACCTCGCTGTCCCCCGTCTAGGATAAGTTGTGAAGTACACGAGCTGAGCCTGACTTGATAGGACAAATGGTTCGTAGCCTTGATATCTACGCTTGTAGTTTATATCCACAAGGCCATGCTTGTCAATTTTCCAACCTTGATCTTGAATCGGATCGAACCATTCATACCTGAATAGCACGATATTAGCAGGTTCTGGGCCATAATTATATGTCAACTCCACAATCTCTCGTAAGATGCCAAAAAAATCATTGCCCGGATTGACGTCTTTGTAGTTGGTAGATTTGATACACAAACCACTATTTTTTGTGGAATCAAGATCCAGAAAGCTGTCTCTGATAGGAGCATTTGTTGACTTGAACCTGAACCCATTCACACAGAAACTTGGCCATATTTTTACGGCAGTAATTGATCCCTTGGCTAGAGTCCTAATAGATTCAGTCTCGGGTGATATTAGACGATCGACCTAAATACCAAAGTAGCGATAGTAAGTTATTTGTTTTGCAAGTGCAGAAATAAAAAGTAATTACCAAGCATCTTACATATGCACTCAACCAAGAAGAAAAAATGGCATCTCATATCTTGTTCTACTTCTTCGTCTGTTATGTAGGGTCTAACCGACCTCAACTCATCATTATATGTGCGGAAAAACAATGAAGCAACTGTTGATTAGCAGCATAATAGTATCTTATACTATTAAATTGAGATGATGTAAACGTGGACGTATTAATTACTTACCCCTCTAGCTTCTCCACTTTATCCTCGTCGCAATTGAGTAATATATACAATTGAGCAGCCCTTAGCTCATCGTCATTCAAATATCTCTTCTTCATTTTTCTCGAGGGCTTTCCGGATGCATTGAATACTTTGAGTATTGCATCATTAGATTTCTGATATGCGTCGTCGTTTCTGGGAGCTTTCGTCCTATTAGTAGCAACATGCGGTTTGAAATACGTCGAGCAAAAGTTTGTAATCTCCTCGAGAACATAAGCTTCACAAATAGAGCCTTCAACCCGTGCCTTATTTTTCACCTTTCTCTTTAGGTGATTCAGATGGCGCTCGAAGGGGTACATCCACCAATAACCGACAGGACCACCAACACGTGCCTCATAGGAAAGATGAATTGGCAAATGCTCCATAGAGTCGAAGAATCCAGGAGGAAACACCTTCTCGAGCTTACATAGTATTACCGCAATGTCCCTCTCTTGCTTTTCTAGACGATCGACGAGTAACTTAGTACAACAAAGATCTCTGAAGAATATGCTCAGCTCTGTCAATGGGTCCCAAATGACCTGCGGTAAGAATTCCCGAAATGCAATCGGAATTAACCTCTCCATGAATACGTGACAATCGTGGCTCTTCATACCCACTAGTTTGTTCTCCTTGAGGTCGACGCATCTTTTCAAGTTTGACACGTACCCGTCTGGAAACTTTAGACCCTGAATCCACCTACAAAGTCTACCTTTATCCTCTTTATCCAGTGAGAAAACTGACTTAGGTTGCTTTAACTTTCCATTCCCCTCCTCTATCAAATGCAATACAGGACGTCTACATATGTCTTCTAAGTCCAACCTCGCCTTCGGATTATCCTTCGTCTTCCCCTTTACATCCATTACAGTATTAATTATGTTATCAAACACATTCTTCTCGATATGTATGACATCAAGGTTATTTCTGATCAGATTGGTGCTCCAATATGGCAGATCCCAGAATATACTCCTCTTCGTCCAGTTATGGGTGCGACCAAATCCGTCACACTTGTACCCCTTAACAGGCTCTTGGATAGCACTTGGTAAATCTTTTACCTCTTCCCATATCGTGCATCCGGGCCACCTTGGCGGTGGATTGGCCTTCTCCACAACTCCCGCACGAAAAGCATTCCGATTCCTCCGGTACGGATGATCCTTCAGCAAAAATTGTCGATAACAATCGAAGAAGCACGGTTTGCCTCCGTGTTTTAAACGGAAAGCCTGAGAACGGTCCATGCAATACGGACATGAGAGACGACCATGGGTACTCCATCCCGATAACATTCCATAGGCCGGAAAGTTGTTGAAGGTCCACATAAGTGCTGCCCTCATCTGAAAATTCTGCTTTCTAGAAACATCGTACGTGTTGGCACCGACTTCCCACAGCTGATTCAACTCATCTATCAAAGGCTGTAAATACACATCGATGTTTCTCTTCGGATTGTTCGGACCCGGGATAATAACCGTTAGGAACATATACGGAGTCTTCATGCACATCCAAGACGGTAGATTGTACGGAGTGACGATCACAGGCCAACACGAATACTGGGAGCCCGAAAGTCCGAATGGGATAAAACCGTCAGAGCAGAGCCCCAATCTGACATTACGTGCTTCCTTGGCAAAATATGGATACTCTCGATCAAAGTGCTTCCATGCTTCTCCATCGGATGGATGATCCAATACTCCTTCGATCTGTTTTCGCCTGTGCCAACTCATGTTTTCTGCAGTCTCCTTAACCATAAACAACCGCTGCAACCGCGGCATCAAAGGCAAGTAGTGCATCGAATCGCTAGGCTTCCTTGCACCGACAGACTTTCCTCTAACAGTGGCCTTGTAGCGATCAGCACCACAGAATCTGCACGCATCTTCATCCTTGTCGTCTTTGTAGTACAACATGCACCCGTTGCGACATGCATCGATTTTCTCGTATCCCATCCAAAGCGATCTCACCATTCTCTTAGATCGATAGAAGTCTTTAGGCAACTTTGCACCCTCGGGCAAGATCTCTATAATCAAATCGAGCAGTCGATTATAGCATTCTTGCGACATGTTAAAATCGGACTTGATGCTCAATAATCTTGTAACCACCTCCAACGGTGAATGATCCTCACAACCAGGATATAGTGGAGTCCTTGCATTTTTAAGCAACTCCATAAACTTTGCAGCATCGGCATTCGGTGCCTCCTCAGCTGCATCATAATTGTCCGGATTGAAACTAGGTCCCGCCGCATCATAATTGTCAGGATTGAAACTAGGCCCCGCCGCATCATAAACCATGTTCACCAACCCGTCGTCATAAGCATCATGGTCTTGGACATCCATATACGGCTCCACAAAGGGCTCCGACTCTGATGCTAGAGATACAAGTTCTCCGTGCGCGGTCCACTGATAGTAATTCGGCGTAAAGCCCTTCGAGTATAAATGATATATAACTTCCACTTCAGGATGATATTTCCTGTTGTGACATCTCACACACGGACACTTAATTTTGGTACCGTCCATGTATTGAGGGAACGCCTTTGCGAACTGCAGGAACTGTTGTACACCCTCAATGAATTCATCCCGCACACCGCACATGTCATCAGGATGACGGTTGTACATCCACGAACGATGACGCAGATAGTAATTCATATCCATTTCTAGAAACTTCTGCAAAATTGACAGTATGTATCATATAAATCATTACATGCAAAATTAACCGTACTATAATAATCATAACTGATATAATACATATTTTCATTTATCAAAACTGCAGCTGCCCCCAACCTCATAGTACTATGAACTGCACTATAAGTGTGCAGTCAACACTACAAATAGTGTGTCATACTATAGAACTGCAGCTGCCCCTAACCACACTCCTAGGTCAGTGTCCGTTATGGGAAAAGCAGTCATGGCATTGCACTAAGGCACCTGGTGCTTGAACAATTTTTGCATCAAAAGTTTCCCAAGTACACGGGCTATTGCTCTATGAAATGGATAACCCCATGCATTGTGGCTGTACTCACTCACATTTATCGGCAGATTACTGCACTCCCTTTAGTAAAAAAACCTAACCCCCCAAACTGGCACACTGATACACACATACACTCTTAAGAATTCTGTAATCAAAACTCACCTGGTACCAACAACACCTATTAAGTACTCTAAATTCTATACTTCATATAAACACTCCATCTATACTTATATAAATACTCCATCTATACTCCCAGATCTGGGATACACCTATATGAATGCTCAACCTTCACACCTATTACTTATTCTCTTCAACACATATATTCACTCAAACACCTGACTAATACACCTCTTTAAATTAGTCACCCACTGCTACTGCTTACCTTCTTCCTCAATATTTGATTACCCCTTATCCCGAGCCACACACTCATGTGTGCACTATAGTATCACTATGAATACCCAATCTTCTCTCAGATGTTGGTGTTATATCTGATACTTGCCCTCATGTCCTTCAAATCATACGAGTTCAAACCCCATCTCAAACACATCCAAATCCTGCCTTGCACTAGTTGCTGACTGGCTCAGTAAGTTGCTGCACAAGGATGTAGTGTTTACACTGTATTAGGACCCCCTCACACCCGCCTGCAGAAGCTAACAACCAACTACAATGCACCTAAACCTTAATGCACACTATGTTCAGCTGTGCAGTGCCTCCCCAAGTTGCCTGTTGCACATTGGGCTGATGTGCCTCAAGTCTCCCCCTGCTCACTGCTAGTAAGCAGTGCTCACTGCTGCTGTTACCTCTCTCGTCGACTTGGGCCAGTCGGCCCTAACCCTAACCCTAACCCTAACCCCATGTCAACAAACCTAACCCTAACCCTAACCCTAGGTCCTGATCAGTGTCTGTGTCAGTGTGTGTGTGTGCCGTGTCTGTGTCAGTGTCAGTGTCTGTGTGTGTGTCGTGTTTGTGTCAATGTCACATGTGTCCTGTGAGAGAGAGAGAGAGAGAGAGAGAGAGAGAGTAGGGTTTACCGGAGTAGTCGTGGTGGAGAGCGGGTCGACGGAGCGCGGGGGGGGGGGAAATTTTTTTTCTTTTCGAAATTTATGCAGATGGGGAAAAATGAAACCGATCCCTAATTAACCAAATTTTAGCGACGTTTAGCGACGTCCAAGAAAAACGTCGCTAATTTAAATTTTAGCGACGTCAATGCGTCGCTAAACACGTTGCTAAATATTTTCAATATTAAGGTCGCTATATACGTCGCTAAACGTCGCTAAATTAGACATATTAGCGACGTTTAGCGACCTAAACTGAACTTATAGCGACTTATCTTTTAAAATCTTAATAAAAGTCTCTAAACGTCGCTAAATGTCGCCATTTAGCGACGTCTAGCGACATTTTAATAAGGAGTCGCTAATTTTTATATTATTAGCGACGTTTCTTTTGACGTCGCTAAAATACGTCGCTAAGACTGCTTTTTCTAGTAGTGACCAAATGGGGTATGGGCCTCTAAGTTCTACAGTCTGGATAAACACTATCGTCTTATGATAGCATATAGTTGGTGTCATTCAATTACACTTCATTAATCAGTCAAAAGGACTTTGTGATACTAGGTTGTGGGGCATACTACCCAACTCAAAAGAATTAAACTAATAATGTAACTGCCTTAAAGGGGTTCTACCAAATATTGTTGTCCTTGTAAATAAAGTAGAACTCTTATTGGGCTATACTAGGAAAAGATCTTGGTACCTATTAGGGTATCCTATTGTATTATATAGGTAATGGTCATCTTAAGTCTTAATCATAGTGCTTATAGAACAATGTGTTAACTTTAAGAATGGAAAAGTTACTGGCCCTTAAGTAAAATAGGATATAACCTGTATTGAGATATGGGTACAAATTACTTGATTTAAAAACTAAAGAGTAATCATAAAACTATAATCTAAATGAACAACTCAACTATCAAGTTCTAACTACTAAGCACATAATTTCAAGATTCAAGATTACAACTATAATCCTAGCAAACTATATATCCTTAACATAAAAAAATCACTTGGACTACAATCAGAAGTGTCAGGTGGCACAAGTTGAAAGAAAAGAAAAATATAATTAGTCGTCGCACAATTAGCGAACGCTAAGGTTTCAGAGGAACAAGATATGAAATCAAATAGAAAGACTCTAGATAATATCATGGTTTCTTGAGGGAAGGTGGTATACTAATCTCTATGATCGAGGTATGATTAAGAAAAATATTATATTCATTCCTCTTGGTTTCTTAATGTACTATTTGCTAATACCAAGAATCTAAATTTACAGTTCTCTAATACTATCTTACTATGAAAGTTAGGTTCAGTCTTAATATTAAATCTTGGATTCCTATTGGTTCCTCAATGTTAGGGTAAAACAGTATGGAAAAATTTCTAACTAATCCTAGTAGTGTCTATACTACCCTCAAGTCATTCATAATTATATCAAGGGATAATGGTTAATCAATCTACAGGTAAGGGATGCTAGGGTTCATTAGGTAGTAAGGAATGCTAGGGTTCATTTCGTATTCTAAGCTTACTTGTGTATCAATATCCTAGTTATATTCTTAATAGGAATGTTACCCTAATTATCATCATAACAATAAGGATTCCTATATTCTAGGAGAGGTTATACTGAAGGAACTATTAGGGAAGTACATGAATCAAGCAGGATGCAATTATTCAAATATAACTGATTAGAAGGAAGATGAGTCAGTCAAATATGGATGAGATCCTATACTCTATTCCTAGGTGCAGGCTTGCTTGGTACAGTAACGTAACCGAGATAATATGCTCTCGACCTACATGGGCCACCACTAAAAACATATCACGTCCCAGTCCCAAAATACGTAGGACTAGGAACACGTAAGCATGACAGCCGCATGTATATGGCAACTCCAATATATGGAAACATGACACAATGTATACGTTGTATTATGAATAACAATTCACAAGTGGTATAAACTATCACAAGTCACAGGGCATAATCTAAATCTCATCAACAGAAATCATAAATAAATAAATAACCAATAACTATGTAACTAAATCTCAATATGAAGTATCTAAGGATGATAGTTGGGTGAAAACAAATCCACTACCAAACTAGAATATAAAAGCAAACACAATATAAATACATCAACTAACAATCAATAAGACTAGAAGAGAAGACCTCCTCGAAATATAAGTAGCAAGTCTGGATCTGCGCTCCTGCGAATACTCATGAACATCTACACCTAGAAAGGGACCAACTCCTCAGAGTGACGTAACAAGATACATAAAAGCATGACAATAAAGTACTGAAAATAAATATCCAATGGGTCGCCTAACCGTCTATGTGAATGCAATTTGAGAACAACTTTCCAACACGTGGGCTATCTGGCCATAAATAGGATTATCATAATTCTCTCGGAGAATCAGGGGCTTACAAAGCATATCGTCTTTTGAACAGCAGAGGCCACCTCATAATATAGGGGTCATCACGACTGCGTATCACCGACGGAGCATACGAGTTACATAAAAGAAAAGTACAAAGGAGCCCAAACGCCTTACTTGTTGTTCTTCCCACCCCATGCTCTAAGCATGTCACATCCATGACATGATAATACCTCTAATAACTGCCAGGTCTTCTAGTATGCAAAGTTTCTATCGGTAGTTATTTTCTATCTCACGTCCCATACGTACAGGAGGCCAAATCCTGCACGCAAGTCCATGATCTATATGAGACTCACACTCGTGTAACAGATGTGTCACGGCCAATGAAACCTAATGAATGCCTCATGATAATGGGGTGGTCTCATAAACTATGTCACATGCATATACATAATAAAAATAGAATACGACGCCACCGTCGTTGCACCCAAGTTTCCTTGGGCGCGTAGTTTATATAGCAGTTTAAAATATATGAACTAAATAAGCATAAATAAGATGCATGCAACATATGGATTATAAATTACAGTACAATAGCAAGGTATACTTGCCTGGCAAGAAAGCTGCATAGTACCAATAACCTGCTCCTGAAGTCGCGTAGAACAATCCAATAGTCCTATATACATATAATATAACACAATACAACATCAGCCATTACACTAGCACATACACAACCTTAATTATACTGGGCTCAGAGGGTACGCTAGGGGTGACACTGGTCGAATAACAGGGTCAAATGCGCGTCTAATTACGCGGGTGTCGTATCTTCAAATAATGTATCAAAATCAGACAGTCAACTAACATATGTCTAAGAAAGTACGTCAGTGTACACAAGGCAGATAATTCCCTAATATTCAGTTCACAAGGTCAAGGTAAATATACGGGAAAATCCAAAGTATCCTAGGATCGTACAATATAAATACATATATAGTCATAATTAGTATTATCATTTAAATTACTTATATATATATATATATATATATCATATATATATCAAACTAATATTATATGCATACGCACACATACGTACGAGCACACTAGTCCTTGGGTTCACTGACACGGTCTATAATCAAACAACTAACTAAACTGAACCAATATGCTATCCTTAATATTATTCATACAAACACGCATAAAATAAAAGGAGAGGGACAGGTTCGAAACTCGGGGTTAGCGTGCACGAGCATGAGGATTGAGGGTGAATCATGCAGGTTATCTTCGGCGAGAATGACGGGTCCCCGATGAATACGATGATGATGTCGATATTGATGACGAGGGTAATGATGATTATGATGACGAGGGTAATGATGATGATAGGGATAATGATGACAATGATTATGATGATTGATGATAATGATGATGAGGTGATAATGATAATGATGATGATGATGATGATGAGGTGATGATGATGATGATGATGATGATGATGAGATGATAATGATGAGATGATAATGGTGATGATGTCTACCGGAGTCCGGCGGCTCCGACGAAGGTGTGCGGTTGTGTCAGCCGAGGGGGAGAGGAAGTCAGGACAACGGTTGTTCTGTGATCTCCGGCGAAGGTGGTAAACTCAGAGGAAGTGGTGTAGGAGATCGAAGAAGGAGGTGGACTGGCCGGAGTTGGCCGTGCTGTCAAGGGGGTTGAAGAAGACAGGGAGGAGAGATTCAGCAGCTCGGGGTCGGCTCAGGCATCGGTTCCGGAGGGAGGAAGGTGATGGTGGTGTTAATGGCGATGAGCAGGCGTGCTCCTGCGGTCGGCGGGTTCACTGGGGAGTCGACGGGATCAGCGGCGTTCAGTCGAGCGGGATAACGGGGGAAGTCGACAGGTGGTGAGCAGTTGAGAAGGTTATGCGGGATGTCGTGGTCGAGTCCGGCGGAGGGAAGATGAATGGGTGGTGGTCCGGAGAAGAAAGTGGATCCGGTGGAGGACTCGGTGGTAGGCAGCAGCGAGAAGGACAGGTGATGGGTGTTTGGGACAGCGGGTTTGGCTCATCGTCGTCGGGTTGGAGGACTCAGCGGAGGAAGAACGAGGGAGATGGCTGTGGTTGTCCGGCGACTGGTCCAGTCGGAGACGAGGGTGCTGCCTGAGTCGGGATGGCCGACGGGTTGCTCCGGTCGGCGGGAACAGGAAGAGGAACATGAGAGAAGGTGGGTGTCGGCTAGAATAGTTAGGTTTTTAGGGATGGGTGAAAATGAATAAAAAAATAGGAAAAGGTAAATTTATATGTGGAAAAGTAGGGTTTTGAGGTTGACCTAGGGTGGGGCCCGGTCAACACCTCCTTGGAATAGGCTTTTGGCGTTACATGTAGAAATTTGGAGGGCTAGGATTGTATTGTTTAAAATGCATGGCTAGGATTGATGAGGGGGTGATTTTTGTATGCTGTACATTCCAAAAATCATGGGAAAAATTCATATGACCAAATAATGAAGAAAAAATGGTTTCTTCATGTATTGTCCAATGGTGTGGACATCTTAATGCACTTTTGCATAAAAGAGCCCAACAATTAGAAAAATTGCACAAAGATGGAAGTTGGATTAGATTAATTAAAATTAATGTCATCGGTGTTCTAAAATTAATTAGAAGTACATGGAGCTAAAATTAGGTAGGACACAAGTGTCATGAACATAGAACACTCAGAATAGAATATTACCATAAATTGGGTTGCACAAAAGGGGTCAAGATTGTGTCTCCAATTTTGATTGGAACGCACAAGGATACAAAATTGAATTTATTTAGAATTAAATATAAACATCTGCGACAAATATTGTGCGACTAAAATGTAGTACAAGAGAGCATAATTATAAGTTACACAAAGGTCAGGATGGAAGACTGGCATGTCTAGGGCAAGGGTGTAAAATTTGTAGGAAGGCAATGGCTAATATAGTGCTCCAATTATCGAAGCAACGGTAAGGTGCACTAAGTGATATAAATATTAAAAAATTATCTAAAATATCGTGTTCTATTTCTAATTGGATTCAAACTAGCCCTAGTCTCACTATCTAAGCCAAGTAGGCCTAATTTTGGGTGAGGGGGTTTACACGTAAAGGGAAAAAAGAAAGACAATCCGAAGGCCAGGTTGGACATGGAAGAAATATGTAGATGTCCTTCGTTGCATTTGATAGAGGAGGGGAATAGAAAGTTAAAGAATCCTAAGGAAATTTTTTTACTAGAGAAGAAGGAAAAAGGAAAACTTTGTAGGTGGATTCAGGGCTTAAAATTTTTAGACGGGTACGTGTCGAACTTGAAAAGATGCGTCGATCTTAAGGAGAACAAACTGACGGGTATGAAGAGCCATAATTTTCATATATTCATGGAGAGGTTAATTCTGATTGTATTTCGAAAATTCTAAACGCAGGTCGTCAGGGATCTATTGACAGAGCTCAGTAAATTCTTCAGAGATCTTTGTTCTACTAAGTTGCTCATCGATCGTCTAGAAAAGCAAGAAAAGATATTATGGTAACACTGTGCAAGCTCGAGAAGGTATTTTCTCCTGGATTCTTTGACTCCATAGAGCAATTTCTAATTCATCTTTCCTATGAGGCACGTGTTGGTAGGCCTGTCGGTTGTTGGTGGATATACCCATTCGAGCGGTATCTGAATCACCTAAAAAGAAAGGTAAAAAATAAGGCATGGATTGAGGGTTCTATTTGTGAAGTTTATGTTCTCGAGAAGATTACAAACTTTTGCTTGACATTTTTTAAATCTCATATTGCTACTAATAGTACAAGAGCTCTAATAAATGATGACAGATATCGGGAATCTAATGATGCAATACTAAAAGTATTGATTGCGTCCAAAAATCCTTCGAGGAAAATAAAGAAGAGATATTTGAATGACGATGAGCTAAGGGATGCTCAATTGTATATATTACTCAATTACGACGAGGATGAAGTGGAGAATCTAGAGGAGTAAGTAATTAATATGTCCACGTTTACGTCATCTCAATGTTATAGTATAAGATAATATTATGCTACTAATCGACAGTTGTTTCATTATTTTTTAGCACATATAATGATAAACTGAGGTCGGTTAGACCCTACATAACAGACGAAAGAGTAGAACAAGAAATGAGATATTATTTTCCTTCTTGGTTGAGCGCATATGTAAGGAGCTTGATAATTACTTTTTCTGTTTGCACTTGTACAATAAATAACTTAGTATCACTTCTTTGGTATTTAGGTCGATCATCTAATAACACTCGAGACTGAATATATTAGAACTCTAGCCAAGGGATCAATTACTGTCGTTAAAATATGGCCAAGTTACTGTGTGAATAGATTTAGTTTCAAGTCAACAAATGCTCCGATCAGAAATAGCTTCCTAGATCTTGATTCTATGAAAAATAGTTATTTGTATATCAAATCTTTAAACTACAAAGACGTCAATCCAGGCAATAATTTCTTTAGCATCTTACGAGATATTGTGGAGTTGACATATAATTATGGTACATAACCTGCTAAGATCATGTTATTCAAGTGTGAATGGTTTGATCCGATTCAAGATCAAGGTTTGAAAATTGACAAGCATGGTCTTGTCGATATAAAGTACAAGCATAGATATCAAGGCTACGAACCATTTGTCCTATCAAGTTAAGCTTATCTCGTGTACTTATCAACTTATCCTAGACGGGAAACAACAAGGTCGGATTGATGTACAGTATGCAAGACTAAAACTAGAAATACCTTTAACATTAACGAAATAGCATATCAAGATGACGAGCTACCTCTTGTAACAAATATTGTAGATGTGGACTCAAAGAAAGTTACTCATTACAAGACTAATTATGTAGAAGAGGTAGAATTATTCGAAGATGAAGATGAAGACGAAGACGAAGTGGATGAAAGTGAAGATGAGGAGGAAGAGAAAGAGGAGTACGAGGAAGAAGAAGAAGATAAATTTTTTGAATATGATTGAAAATAAAATAAATCCATTTAGACTTATGATATATATTATATTTTTACTGTAGAATGTACTATCCATTTAGACTTGTGATACTTCAAGTTATTTACTGTAGAATTCTATTAGTACTGTTAGATATTTATAATATTTTGACTGTAGAATGTACTATATATCTGTTTATTTATTTTATTATCATATATTGTTATCAATTATGACAAGACAACACAAAGCGTTCGACAGGTCCCGAGGTAGACGGAGTGCTCCTCTGGTACTGCCTACTGCTGGTTCTGATTCCTTATCGCCAAGTACTCCAGTATATCAACCAGTCACATCTCCGACTACGACGACGTTACGTGGCAGCACTCCTGGGCCTGAGACTACTTCCTCGTCCAGCTTTTCTCTTGTTGACGGAACCATAAAGACATATGAGCAGATGGCGAAGGTTTAGCCGATGCTATCCCAGCATCAATAAGATCCTTCATGTGCACTTCTAGACGAGGACGAAAATTTGGGCCGACTGTACAAAGTATGTCAATTAGTTGCTTTATCATCATATATATATATCGTGTATTTCTTTATTCATCATATATTCACTTTTTGATTAATATAAGTATCTCTTTATAGATATCGTCCCTAGTCGGTACAGAGATGTCTGGGATCACTTTCTGAGGTACAACTATGGTGGCCCTTGGATCAACTACTCTAATGCTCCAGACGAGAGAAAGGTGTTCTGGTTTCGCACTTTAAGGTAATAGCATATTTGGTTTTAATATCAATCATATAATTTATGCCTATTATATAACTTACTAAATTACTTCTAGTAGTAAACGTATTTTTATCCACCGCACCGGGTCGAGTTGATCGAGCAGATGTTTTCTGCCGTCACCGCCAAGCTGATCCGTGATGCTCTAGATGACCAGAAGGCTCGTGATCACGAAGGAAAATTGATGCAATATTGGATCATGACTGAGTTTAGACTGCGATGAGAGCTAGATTCAACGATCTAAGATACAAGAAAATGTGTGAGAAGGCAACAAAGTGGTATGGTGGCTCGATTTCGATAACAAAATATTTTTATCGTTTGGTATATTTTTTATTTTAGATATATTATTTTAATACATGTACGATAAAATGTTAGTAGGATAAAATATTTAATTTTAGTACTAAATAATATATTTTTAACATGTACACAGGGGTGAGGGCGCCAACATACTGTCCTGGCCACCCATCGAAAGGGCAAAAATCTCATTGATGAGAGGGCCTCACAGACCTATGTATGTATTACTTTACTTTATGTTAATTTTAATATAAGTTAGGAAATATGCAAATAAATATATATGTAGTTAGTAATAAGTACCTTAGACAATAGCAATTATCGAGTATCTATACTTTTTTAGGCCAAGTATCTTAGGCTCCGTAGCGGGCGACTTCTAGTGCACCTAAAGCGGGAGAGACTTGTACTTTTTCATATCCCTCTCCAGCTCCGTCAATGGACGAGCTATGGGTGACCACCGCTGGTGGTTTTCAGAGGGGTGCGTACTACGGTACGAGATCCTATGGCCTGTAAACTCCCTCACCCAAAATAGATATTTGTGTATATTTTATATTATTATATTTATTATAGATGTTGAATTTATTTAGAGTATTCTCTTAGTTAATTAGAAAATAAATTTTTTTAGTATATTTACTTATATAAATATTTATTTAGAATTATTTTTAGGCTATTTTAGATTATTGGGATTTTTCCATAAATTTTAGTTAATTAAAAACTAGTAACACTAATTTTTGAGGACTTTAAAGAATTTATTTTATGTTCAAACTTAATTAAAAATATCCCAAAATTTTATTTTAGGTTCTAAATAATAAAATATATTTTCTAGAATTTTTTGTGATTTTTTTGATTGTTTTAAGCATTTATTTTGAGTTAATTATGAAAAACTGAATTAAAAACTAATTTCTGAAAAAGAAAATCCAAAAAGTAATTAATTCTGCCCAGTCAGCAAACAGGGGGCCCACCTGTCAGCCTCCAGTAGTGAACAGTGACTGGCCCGCCTGTCAGTGACCGCTAAGTGGGTGCGAGCCGAGCCGAGCCGAGCCGAGCCGAGTCAGAGTTCGACTCGGACTCAGCTGAGCCGAGCCGCGTCAGTGCCTGACCGTCCGATCTGAGCGGGCAGCCCTGGATTGCTGCCACGTGGCGCGCTGTAAGCCGCGGCTGCACTTTCTCTCTCCTCTCTATATATATATATATATAATAGTTTAGATATTAATTTCTAGGGTTTTTTTTCTTCAGCCGATTTTTGGAGAATTGTCATCTAGGGTTCCTTCATCTTCCAGAAGCCATTGCGCATAGCTCCAGACTCCAAATAAGGCCTAGTTTTTTTTGTTAGAATGATAATGAGGTTAGATTTCTGGTTATATAATTTTTTTTTTCTAAATTATTAGTATTAAATTCTGAAAAATTCGTAGAGCACAGCATGTCCAAAAATAGACGTATTTCGATGTTTTCGCAATTTCGGGAGAACCAAGAATCAGAATCATGAACCGTTTAAAGTTTCGGAAAGCTAATGTCGAGATCATCGACATATAATTTTCCCAGAATTTAATTCGAAGTATTTAGATACTGTTAATTCTGTAGAACTTCTAGGTTAGAATTTAACCATCGGTGCACAATACAAAATTTGTATGTGCCATAATTCCCAAACGAATTTGAATTCGGACGAGCTATAAATTCTAGCATGTTTTTGACGCTGAAATCTACAGGAAATAATGCATGAAAGTTGAGTTTGTGTCGGTTGACTTTTTGGTCAACAGATCGTCTCGATTTGCGTGCCATGGGTCTCGAGTTGATAAAATTCAGTTTCTTTGGACAAAATTTAGGAATTAACATAAAAATCAGAATAATAAGATTAAAATAGGATTTTAGAGTAATTATTCTAGAATTAAATAAATTAAAATAAATTATCTTTTGACGTGATAAATTTGTAATACATAGGCTATTTGGACTGTGACTTGGACTCTGATTCATACCAGCAGCAGGACCCCAAGCAAGATACCTTACCAAATTGTTTACAGTACTTTGCATGCTATTTATATTTCTTTTTATTTATTTCATTTCTGTATAGTTCTTGCATGTATAGTTTTTCTCCAGTCATTACTATGTATTAGATATGTTGACACACACATGGCACCTAGTATCATGGGAGGACAATCATTAGGCGTATGGGCTTTTAACCACTCTGGTAAACCGTAGTATATAGTTCACACTACGGGCGTGTGTCACGCTGGTCGCTACCCTAGAGGTATGTCGATTTCTGTAGAGTCGCGCTGGTCGCTACCCCAGAGGTATATCGATTTCTGATGTTCTAGACGGTTGTGTGAGTTGTGAGGCTTAGATCGAGTAGACTACCCTTGCCCATACGTCGAAAAGTTGTCCTCATTTATATTCATATAGATTGTCTTGTACAGCGTACTTATCTATTTTCAAACCATATGCATGTTTACTGTATTCAAATTGGCTCGTATTTTCTGTATCTTGTTACGTCCCTCTGAGGACCTGGTCCTCTGCCAGGTGTATCTGCTCTTGAGTATTTGCAGGAGTACGGGCCTGGACCTGACGCATTATTTTCTGTCGAGGAGGTCTTACCTTCTGAGCATCGTTGATTATCTGGCGATGGATTCTTTTAGCTGATGCACTTCTGTCTTCACATTATTTTACTGGAGACTTTATACTCCTCTCTCAATTTAGTTTTGGATATAGTCATGGTTAATGGATTTGTCTCCATCCGACTATTATTTTAGATATTTCAGACTCCTTATTCTAGTTTAGTATTTCTTTTCTATGACTTGTTGTGTGGATAAGATTAGCATATCTGTGAGTTATGACATTATATATACCATATGTGAGTTTATATTCATATTACAGCGTACGTATGGGTTTTGGTTTCCATATATTGGAGTTGCCATATCCATGCGTCTGGCATGCTTACGTGTTCCTAGTCCGACATATTTGGGACTGGGGCGTGACATATTTTTGTGGTGACCCATGCAGGTCGAGTTAGCCATTTCGGTTACATCACTGTACCGAGCCGGCCTGCACCTAGGATTAGAATTTTAGATCTCATCCACACTTGACTATAACTTACCTTCCTTCCAACATGTCCTACTTAAGTTCTTGAATCCTACTTGATTCATGTACTCTTCTTAATCCTTCGTCCATCTCTTGCAGAGAGATGAATTTGAATAACGGGCATGCCGCCACCGGGGACAACACGTCTCCAGGGGACGACGACCAACCACTAGGAGTGACCTCAACACCACCTCTTCCTCCCGGACCGGATGGACCGTCTAGCAATCCAATTCTATCAACCCCCTCCATGATACCTAATGGGACTTTTCCAGCTCCACTAGCACCGCAAGATGGCCAAGCACAGCTGTTCCAATTCTTTCAGATGATAATACAGGAACAAAGGCAGCAAGCAGCAGAGCAGAGGCTATAATTTCTGGCAGCGCTTGAGAGAATGGCTGTACTAGCCCCTATTCCAACCCAGGCACTAGTTTCCGTACCACAAGCTCGGGTTGGTTCAGTCAAGGACTTTGTGCAGATGGGCCCTAAGCCATATAAGGGCAAAGAGAGTCCAAAGGAGACCACGAACTGGATTGCCAATACCAAGAAGTTGTTAGAGGCATCACAACTACCTACTGACCTATGGATGATAGGCGTAAGGACTCGGTTAGAAGGCAACGCGCATCACTGGTGGGAATCAATGGAGCACCAGTTGGGTACACGTCAGACTTGGGAACAATTCTTAGAATGCTTTGAGAGAAAGTACTTCCCGGATACTGTAAGGGACGCATTGTACTATCAGTTCCTCCATCTAGAGCAAGGGGACAAGACGGTTGATGAGTATGACGCAGAATTTAGCCGTCTCAGTAAGTATGGCACAGTCCTAATACCTAATGACTTAGAGAAGGCTAAGAGGTTTCACCGTGGGCTGACTCGGGAGCTCCAGCACTACACTAGCTCACAGTCCCGGATCTCTTATTCCAAGTTATTGACAGAAGCCAGGATTCAGGAGGCCATCAGCAAGGGAAACAGAATTCAACTAAGAAGTCACCAAGGACCAGTAAGGATACAGCAAGGAGGACCCATTCGACACCCTTTGACACGCCAGCAACCAAATAGTATCGCACAATATCCAGCCAAGGGGCATCGTACTTGTAACTTTTGTGGTATACCAGGTCATATTCATAGAGATTGTCGTCGTCGATTGGGATTGTGCATGGTTTGTGGATCAAGTCACCATCAAGCTCGAGAATGTCCTCAGCAGAACCCGGGGCCTATGGCATTAAAATCAGGAACACCGCATACACCCTCAAGTATAGAAGACCAAAGGGACCCACCACTGCTTCTACATTCTGCACAAATGGAGGGGACTAGACCCCAGTTGATCAACCAAAGACAAGGCCAAGCACTCATTATGACAAGTATGGGAGAGCAGACACAGGAAGCCATAGATACAGGTACGACCTTTTAGTTATAATTGTCTTTGCATACTCATAAACCCATTGTGACACAAGCTCTTAGATGTACAAATAGCTGTAGAATTTTATATATGGTAGCTTAGCAGTTATGAGAATGTATGTATATTCTACCCAGATGGCATACACGCGATGCTAATGGATGACGTGAGTAGCAGTAGTAGTATTCTCCCCTATTTTATCTCGCCCTCTTGGGGTGACTCATCTTCTCCTTTTATATTCATTCCTTATCTCGTACGTAACTCTTCCTATCATAGTCGTATCTTTCGTGCCATTATGAATTGTTTGATATCAACCTCACCCCTATTTTGTTAGTTGAACATAAATGTGTTAGTAATGCTTGATAACTAAGGATGAATTCTTAATATGTATATGCACTATAACAATATTTGTATTCTTTATTAGTTTAACCCTTAAGTAGCACCATGTAGCATAGTAGAAATTGTTAGATCACTTGAGCTAGATCATAGTCCTAATAGTTAGTCAAGACCTTAAGTGTCTCCCTAAAAACTTAGACTATGCCTAGGAAAGAGTTAAGGCACTTGTTACGAACTGATGACTATGACAAATCGCTGGCGAGGTAGCGACAGTTGCAGCCAGACGATTATGGTAGAATAGTCGAATTACTTGCAGCCATACTGGCCAGGTGGCGTGGCAGTATTAGACTATGATACTTGACGGTTATGGGAAAAGTCATAGTTATGAGATTCTAGACAGGTATCCCAAGATTCTCGACCCAATAAATATATTTACCTTACAAACCTAGACAATAGCTTCAAAGAATGTGACTACTAGTAGAATCTTATAAGTTGGGTAGTGTAGACGAGTTAGAGGATGATAGAATAGTGGATGGACAATAGATGAGAAAGTGTTAGAATGGCAGACCATGAGTTTAGGAGTCCTGCTAGACACCAATGTAGTGTAATAGCTATAGTGATCACTATGAATATGGGTTAGTGTCAATTTTGAGGAAGAAATTATTGTAAGTTGGGTAGATTGTAAACTCCCTCACCCAAAATAGGTATTTGTGTATATTTTATATTATTATATTTATTATAGATGTTGAATTTATTTAGAGTATTCTCTTAGTTAACTAGAAAATAATTTTTTTTTAGTATATTTACATATATATATATTTATTTAGAATTATTTTTAGGCTATTTTAGATTATTGGGATTTTTCCATAAATTTTAGTTAATTAAAAACTAGTAACACTAATTTTTGAGGACTTTAAAGAATTTATTTTATGTTCAAACTTAATTAAAAATATCCCAAAATTTTATTTTAGGTTCTAAATAATAAAATATATTTTCTAGAATTTTTTTGGGAATTTTTTGATTATTTTTAGCATTTATTTTGAGTTAATTATGAAAAACTGAATTAAAAACTAATTTCTGAAAAAGAAAACCCAAAAAGTAATTAATTCTGCCCAGTCAGCAAACAGGGGGCCCACCTGTCAGCCTCCAGTAGTGAACAGTGCCGGGCCCGCCTGTCAGTGACCGCTGAGTGGGTGCGAGCCGAGCCGAGCCGAGCCGAGTCAGAGTTCGACTCGGACTCAGCTGAGCCGAGCCGCGTCAGTGCCTGACCGTCCAATCTGAGCGGGCAGCCCTGGATTGCTGCCACGTGGCGCGCTGTGAGCCGCGGCTGCACTTTCTCTCTCCTCTATATATATATATAATAGTTTAGATATTAATTTCTAGGGTTTTTTTTCTTCAGCCGATTTTTGGAGAATTGTCATCTAGGGTTCCTTCATCTTCCAGAAGTCATTGCGCATAGCTCCGGACTCCAAACGAGGCCTAGTTTTTTTGTTAGAATGATAATGAGGTTAGCTTTCTGATTAAATAAATTTTTTTTCTAAATTATTAGTATTAAATTCTGAAAAATTCGTAGAGCACAGCATGTCCGAAAATAGATGTATTTCGATGTTTTTGCAATTTCGGGAGAACCCGGAATCAGAATCATGAACCGTTTAAAGTTTCAGAAAGCTAATGTCGAGATCATCGACATATATTTTTACCAGAATTTAATTCGAAGTATTTAGATACTGTTAATTCTGTAGAACTTTTAGGTTAGAATTTAACCATCGGTGCACAATACAAAATTTGTATGTGCCATAATTCCCAAACAAATTTGAATTTGGACGAGCTATAAATTCCAGCATATTTTTGACGCTAAAATCTATAGGAAATAATGCATGAAAGTTGAGTTTGTGTCGGTTGACTTTTTGGTCAATAGATCGCCTCGATTTGCGTGCCATGAGTCTCGAGTTGATAAAATTCAGTTTCTTTGGACAAAATTTAGGAATTAACATAAAAATCAGAATAATAAGATTAAAATAGGATTTTAGAGTAATTATTCCAGAATTAAATAAATTAAAATAAATTATCTTTTGACGTGATAAATTTGTAATACATAGGCTATTTGGACTGTGACTTGGACTCTGATTCATACCAGCAGTAGGACCCCAGGCAAGATACCTTGCCAAATTGTTTATAGTACTTTGCATGCTATTTATATTTCTTTTTATTTATTTCATTTCTTTATAGTTCTTGCATGTGTAGTTTTTCTCCAGTCATTACTATGTATTAGATATGTTGACACACACATGGCACCTAGTATCATGGGAGGATAATCATTAGGCGTATGGGCTTTTAACCACTCTGGTAAACCGTAGTATATAGTTCGCACTACGGGCGTGTGTCGCACTGGTCGCTACCCCAGAGGTATGTCAATTTCTGTAGAGTCGCGCTGGTCGCTACCCCAGAGGTATGTCGATTTCTGATGTTCTAGACGGGTGCGTGAGTTATGAGGCTTAGATCGGGTAGACTACCCTTGACCATATGTCGAAAAGTTGTCCTCATTTGCATTCATATAGATTGTCTTGTACAACGTACTTATCTATTTTCAAACCATATGCATGTTTACTGTATTCAAATTGGCTCGTATTTTCTGTATCTTGTTACGTCCCTCTGAGGACCTGGTCCTCTGCCAGGTGTATCTGCTCTTGAGTATTTGCAGGAGTACGGGCCTGGACCTGACGCATTATTTTCTGTCGAGGAGGTCTTACCTTCTGAGCATCGTTGATTATCTGGCGATGGATTCTTTTAGCTGATGCACTTCTGTCTTCACATTATTTTACATTGGAGATTTTATACTCCTCTCTCATTTTAGTTTTGGATATAGTCATGGGTAGTGGATTTGTCTTCAACCGACTATTATTTTAAATATTTCAGACTCCTTATTCTAGTTTAGTATTTCTTTTCTATGACTTATTGTGTGGATGAGATTAGCATATCTGTGACTTGTGACATTATATATACCACATATGAGTTTATATTCATATTACAACGTACGTATGGGTTATGGTTTCCATATATTGGAGTTGCCATATCCATGCGGCTGGCATGCTTACGTGTTCCTAGTCCTACGTATTTGGGACTGGGGCGTGACACCCTTGTTGAGAAAGAGTCCTCTAGGATCTCTACTGCAAGTGCGCATTCTCCACAGTCCTAGCAGGTATCTGCCCGAGTCTAGGAGACCGTTGTCCGTTAGATTGTGTCTTTCCGTGACGAGTTGCTGCAAAGGATGGAGGAGCAGCCACAGTATCAGTCGCAGCTAGACGATGTGACGCTCATCGCATGATTTGATACGCTCGAGCGCAGCATCATGGAGCTAAGGGATATGACCGAGAGGACGGAGCATGGCGTTACTGATCTTAGATGGTCGACAGAGCACATCATGACAGAGCTGCATGCATCACAGCTATACATGGGCGAGAGGCTGACGCTAATACATGATTCAACGGCTGCTAGCAGTACAAGGCTGTTATCTACCATGGATTCATACAACCTTCGACTAGCATCATTGGAGCAGATATGTCCTCCTGGTGCACCTTTATCGACACTAACTCCACAGACGTCACACCATCTTCACCGACATCGGCGTCGATTTAACTGGAGTAGGATGAGTTATTCTTATCCCTGATGCACTCTACTGCTCATCCTCCTCCATATCCACAGTAGTCCGAGTTAGGATAGTTTTCTAGTTGTTTCTGTTTTTATCCATGATATTGGGTCATTTATGAATATTATACATTTATTGAGGCTTTCAGACGTTATTTCTTGCATTCTTTACGACAAGATTTTCTTGAGACTCTGTTTGTAATTCCAATGTATCATTTTCTTTAAATTTTACTTTATTACTCAAATTAAATGTATGTGAATTTATCGGTGTTTAGTGTTCCACCGAAGGGGTCGGCGAACCCAAGGAATTCAACTGATGGTTGCTCCGGGTCTGTCTATTTTTATGAACTGTGATATTGCAAGGATATATGACAAACTACGAGCATACATTTTTTCATATTTTTGTAAATATTTTTTGCAATTTAGCAACATTTAGAGACGTTTATTTACGTCGCTAAATACGTAGCTAACTATATCAGAACGTTGCTAATTATGTCGCCAAATGTTGCTAAATTACTAACATGGCAGTATTTACCTGGTCAGCAAACCGTCGCTAAATGTGTTACAAAACGTCACTAAATAAAAAAATTATGACGTTTAGCGAAAAATGGCACGTCACTGATTTAGCGATGTAACGTCACTAAATGTCACTAATTCAAAAAAATTAGCGACGCATAGACGTCGCTATAGAGACGTTTTACGATATTTTTCCTATCAGTGACTAGCTAAAATGCGACTTCACTAGAATGTTGCTAATTTTGTCACTAAAAAATTTTAGCGACGTTTTTATGTCATTTAGCGACGTTTCGAGACGTCACTAATTTGATTTATTCTAGTAGTGAATAGTGAGGGATAATACGGGATAGTAGGGTCATGGTCAAGAGTAACAATATATGATAATAGGGGTCATGTAGTAACAATAGATAACATATACTAGGCGGGTGCATAATGGGTAAGTGTCCCAAACTATACATGAAGTCTGGTCTGGACAGTAAAACATAAGTAAAGACATGGTGTCAATAAAGGACAAATAATAGTGCCGTGTACATAGGGTATACACACTCATAGAAAATGTATATAGAGTGTATAATTATTTTCTACCTATACAGGGTTATCTAATCATGTTTAAGAGTAAATATATATCCAAAGAAAATCGAAAACGGGCAAAAACGGAAGAAAACAGTCAATTTTACCAAAAATAGCCGAATTCGAATTACCAACGGATTACCTCGGATTACCGACGGATTATCCGATATGAAACAACAGTTTTGTGGGCCAAAATTTGGATCTTTCGTCGGTGATCCACAGATTAGCTTCTGATAATCCGAAACTGTACATCAGTTGGAAATTGGAATTTTTTAAAACTTATTTCGGCAATAAAAACTTTGTTTTAACTCAAAATTCAAACTTTCATAAATCAAAATTGAATAAAATAAAATTCCTCACAATATGGAAGCATTAGATTTCACATATTTTGATATTTGATAGATCAATTCCTTAAAATATTCCAAAAATAGATTTTGGGAAAATTGAAACGTGTCCCGATTTCTACTGAAATCCAAAACAAAATTATACAAAGCTATGTGAGGGTCTCACATAAAAAATGAGAGTAAAATATATAATAAAATAAGGGTATCATTCATGATACCAAGATCACATCCCGTGTATCATGGTTAGAACTAAAATTGGGGATTAGCATAAATACGTATTAAATCCATGGAAATAAATCAAGCCAAGAACTAAAGTAATAGAAAATCATGTAGAAAATATTTCTAACTAATAATATTCAAGAAATAAAGACAATAAAGAAATCATAAATTTAAGTTTCACAGATTTGGCAAGATGTATTTGCCTACAGTCGAGCTCACAGCCTAAACCTTCTACTCCACCACCAAAAGGGGTTCAGAAACCATATTCTTAGGCCTCAATACCAAGCTACTAGCTATTATAGAAAATAAAGAGTTAATGAAGAAGGAGAGAGAAAGGTAAGAGAGAGAAAGAGAAATAAAAAGTGAGAGGAGAGCGAAAGTCAAGAGATATAAATAGAAGGGATAAATTAATCATAACCGTTGGATATGACTCATTAGCGATGCACGTCATAACTTAAACCATTCCTAACCACTCAAAGAAAACCATCTAACTAATGGTTAATAGGGTGAGTCAGAACCAAAAATCCAATGGGTAATAGGGTGTCAGAACCAAAAATCCAATGGGTAATAGGGTGCTCCGAATGCTATTCACCAAAATATCTAAAAGTTACTTTTTATGAAAATTATCTGGGTATCCAAATTTTTGTCGAATCTCCCCGAATTACCTACAAATCATCAGAATAAAGGAAAAAACTCCTCTTAGGAAAATTTTAGGGTTCTTCATTCTACACACGGGTCCTAGCTCGGGTCTTTGGCAATGCCAATGGTCTCTTCCGGTCAAGGGTAGTCTCTAAGATCATAATAAAAATCTAATCACGAAAACAAAACAATTATGAAATGCAAAAATATAAAACATAGCCAAAGTTTTTTTTCAAGAAGAATTTTTAAATACCAGAATTCCAGAAAATAAAACATGCAATATAAAATTCGTATCTATATGCCGATATAGATACTGTGAGACAAAGTCTCACAACCATAGAATCGGAGTTTTGACATCGATGTTTTTTCCTCCGAAGTGGAGTGCAAAAGTAGAAAATTTGTATTCCCACTTCGTACGTTTAAATAGAGAACAACTTCCTCTATTTTAATAAAAAGAAGATTTATTATTCATGTCACTTTAATAACCAGTTATACTTTTTTATCACTTCAACAACCAACCAAACACCAAACTTTAAGATTGTCAACTTCTAATCTCTAATTCTTTAACGTACCCAAACGAACGATTTCTACTTTGCTCCACTTCATCGCAATGCGTACGCAAAATGTTAATTTTTATTTTTTTTATTTTGCTCCACTTTACTGAACTAAACAACCCCTAAGATCAAAATATTTTGCTTACATTTCAGGAAGCAGGGGAGATTATGCTTTGCATCAGTTAGAGACTTTTTTTGGGATACATAATTTTAGTTTCTCGACTGCATATACTTGATACTTCGTATTCCCTACTACTTTATGTATCAGTTTCCATTTAGGTTTGGGCTTAAGTAAAACTAGTATATATGTATGTGCGTTGTACCAAGGGCGGAACTAGAAATTCAAATTTGGGTGGGCTGGAGTGGATTATGATAGGCTAAGTATGGGATGAATCATAGAAATAAATCCAAAAAATACATAAATATGAAAAAAAAACCAATTATTTTTTAGGGTTGGGCTGGAGCCCAGCCCACAAAGTGGGTACGCCCTTGCGTTACACGTATTTCATATATTATTATTAGAAAGACTAAAAGACATATCGTAATTATTATAATCTTTATTAAGATTAGTTTGGAAGTATAAAAGATAATTCATGTAATTACCTAACTAATACAATTAATTTAATAAATAATATTAATTGATGTCACCCTCATATTTTTATTTGAGGGTAGTTTGATATTGACATGGGTATTTAATTTTAGGTTGTGCATGCATGATTAATTGATTGTTGTACTATTTATTGATTACTAGTTGTAGATTTATTTTAGACTTGTGTAGTGGACCTAACTTATTTAATTAGATGCATGAACCAATATTTCATATTAGTTAGATTGAGCCCATAAATTAGGCCCATGGATTAGGAGGTTAGATTAATTAGTGAAATTATTAGACTAGAATTTTTCCTTTTTAATTAATTTCTTCATGAGAGTCCCCAAGGGGTAAATAGAATATTTTACATATCTTCGGAAGGGGCTAGGGCCGGCCATAGAGGGAGGAGAGAGAGTGCCTCGTTTTATTTTATTTCCAATTCTATTTAGATATAGTTCTTCCCTCTTTTAATTTTTTTTCCCTCATCAATTTCTCCACCAAATTTCTTCACAAATTTCTTTCCTAAACTTTAATTGAGGCTACTATATCAAAAATCTACAAGAAGGAAGCAAGGAACAAGAAGGAAGAGGCCACGATCTACAAAGAGAGGAGCTACTTTCCATTTGGGAAATTTTAATTAGAAATCCATCTCCCAATAGTTATATTTCAATTTTTCCTCTTCTAGTAGACTCTAAATAAGAGATTTAACCATAAAAAACTAACCCACATGCAAAGGCTACCCATAGAAATTGGTTTTAGGTTCATCGGAGACCTACGGTGGAAGTTATGTGCATTTTGGTGCCAATTTTAGGGGAATTCCGAGATTGGCACTTGTGGTGTTTGTTATTTGGTCTAATCGATCAAATTAACATATGATTGCTTGTTTGTGACTAGTTTTGTGTCCAAAATTAGATACGTGTAGGCCGTATCTCGTCAATTTAACGAAACAGGTTAATTTTTTGGAGATTTTTCTCCGACAAGGAACCTTGTGTCACATTGTGACACAGACACATAGTTAATCTAATTACTATACATATTATTCATATTTAGTGTATAAGACTTGCTCGTGTCCTCCGAGATACGTTTGGTTGTGTGTTGGAGCCATATCGCAAGTGTATCATAGAGTTAGTATGATACGGGTGCGGTGCACTCCACGTATTTGGTGTTTTGCTCTTAATTCAATTTGTGCATGTGTATTTATATATCTATATGATATTTATGTAATATATGGGTGTATATAATAGAGTATATGGTTATATATATATATATATATATATATATATATATATATATATATATATATATATATATATATATATGTATATATGTTTGTGTGTGTTTATGTGTAAGAGTGTATATATATATATATATATGCTTATGTAGATATGTATATATATATATATATATATATATATATATAGAGAGAGAGAGAGAGAGAGAGAGAGTTGGTTTTATATATATAGAGATGAGTATATACATAGAAGGTTATATGTGTATTTGTTGTGAGTTGTGTGAGCTAAGTGTGCAATGTGTTGTGTCTGTGTGTGTGTGAGAGAGAGGAGTGAGCAGTAAGTGAAGGAGGGGTTGGGCTGTACAGTGGTTTATGTATGCAGCCTCGTGCAGTTTCTGTCAGCAGCAAGGGGAAGAGGTACAGCAGCTAGTAGCTCACTGCAGTGAGTAGTCACTACAAAGGATGCAGAGCAGTAGCAGTAACTGCCATACTGCAACAAGGAGCTGCAGCAAGTATCAGCAAAGATACTGCAGTTCACTGCAGTAAGGAGGATGCAGCTCGTGCAGAGGGGAAGCTACAAGCTTTGGTAATGCATCAGTATGCAGCCACCTATATGAAGACAACAATGCGAGGGGCTCGGATATACAACAGGTGATTCAGCTGAAGGAGGAGGCAGTACTCGAAGCAGTTAGCAATTTCAGTAGGTACTTGGATCACAGTGCAGTTGGAGGTGCTCGTGCATATAATGAGCAATTCATGTATCAGCACTGTATCAGCGGGCAATGAGTTTCAGTGCATCAGTGGTCTTCAGTGAGGAATTGGTTTGGCTAGTCAGTTAGGTAGTTCAGTAGCTCAGCTAGAAAATATTTAGTTGAGTTAGATGAGTATAAATTTCAGTATCAGCAAGTTGGGTTTCGGTTTATGTAGATAGTTAGCTATATATATGTATATATTGTATTAGTTAGTTGGTATTATATTGATTAGTGGTTAGTAGGTAGTATATTGATTCATATTATATGTTAGTAGTTTAGATACATTATATAGCTAGTGCTTGAGGTATTATGTATATGTGTATTAGTATATTGATCAGGGGTCACTATGTTTAATTATTATGTAGAGGTTTGGATTACCTCGGGATACCAAGGTATTGGGTCGATACCCATGGTATTGGTCTTGGGTATCGAGATAGGTGCGATACGCATTGGTGCAAGGCCAAGGTATCCAATTTCTTTTGTTTTGTTATAGTATTATAATTATTGACTTGTATATATATCTAAGTACTATTTTCACATAATTAAACTTATGTATCTTAGGATACGGATTTTTGATTGTCTTGTAGTATCCTAGTTTAGTTAGTATAGTTAGTTTTATAGTGTATTGACTTAGTGTCATAGTGTTAGAATCTTGAGTGTTCGAATCTTGCAACCTAGATTAAATCGGTTTGACCTAAAAATGGCTTATTGACTTAGAATTGCATCAACTTAACTAATTTTTATTTCTGAACCTTGTATTGATGCAACATACCATATATAGGTCTGTATGATACCAGCTTGGGCATCGAAAGACACCTTGCTCAGGACTTCAGGCGAGTAAATTTCTCTGATAGCTTTCAATTCATAATAGTATATATATATATGCATGTTCTAGAATTGTATACTTGATTCCCATACAGTGATTTCACGGACTTGTACTACATGGATCCCGTCAGGAGATGTTATCCCCTACCGTGTTCAGCGAGTACTCATGTACATGTATTTTATCATGTATATTGGGTATTGATTTATATTTCGTATCCACACACTGCTCGTGTTCAGTGTGATTATTCGTGTACATCCACTGCTCGTATTCAGTGGTTATGATATTCGTGTACACCCACTACTCTAGTGGCTATATTTAATGTTCGTAGTATTTCGTGATTGGATCCATTGGTATTAGTTAGGGATGGAAGAGTATGAGTTTATTATGTGATCAAAGCCCCATTGTTACATCGTGTACATTCTGGTTACATACCTCACTTGTAATCGTCTTACCTGATCATGTTCACCCAAACCGATCACATAATGAACTTGTATTCTAAGGCACATTAGTTAGATTGCAATTTACTTCATCATATTGCAGATATTCATATTGTTAATCTATATTCTCGTATATTACCTGTATATCTGTTGTTCATTCATTCATATGTTAGTGATCTTGTATTTTATTTCTATTATCTATTTTATATGCTCGATTATGTTATTGAAACTACTTTCAGAGGTATGTACTTTGCTTCAATCCTCACTGGATAAATATTTTTAGATGACTGGATTTTAGAGCAGTGTCCCACATTATACTGGCCGCAGGATGGCGTGCCTATAGAGGATACTCTTGTAGACCAGGAGGAATTAGTTGTAGAGCCCGAGGAGGTCTAGTTATTTGTGTTGGCATATATTAGACTATTCTATTATTGAGATTCATAGTTTGTATTATTATTTTAGATTGTGGATTGTATCTTATTTTTTTCTTTACTATTCCATTCGTGCATTATCTTTCTTAGTTTATTTTGTGATTGAGATTAGCTCTACTTGTGAGATACCATTTTGTTCCTCCTTTTGGAGTTGAGATGATTGACAGGTACTATATTATATTATTGAGATATTAGATAGTGAGAAATAACCCAGGCAGCATTCTACCGTCGATGTTGCGGTGAAGGCTAGGCGTAACCACGTACTCGTGCCCGATTATCCGGCTGCGGGTTGTGACACATTTTTTGTGGTGGGCCATACTGGTTTAGATTCACTATTAGTACAATTTTATAATGGTGCTCGTCTAGAGTACTACTACGAGCCTACTTTAGGAAACAAGATTTAGGCTGAGAGTTTACTCAATCACAAATAGGAAACATTCCAAGATCTGTTTTGCAAATCCTTATCTATTGAATAATGCTTTACTTTGAATAAAATTCTATCTTTCCTTGATGATATCTTATCATATTCAATATTGATTCCGTATTTTAATCTATCATCAGGATGCTATCGAAGATGCGTTCCTAGCGCTCAGGTGCCTCGACGACAAAATCAGTCACTTCATCACCCTTGAGGGCAGCATCCTCAGACGATGGTCCATCACCTACATTTAGGAGGTCAGCTTCACCGGTCCAGTGGGCGTGTCTGCAACAGCTTTTGGAGGTGCTCCACCTTCGGTATCGAGGACATGGCAGACAATTTTCGAGGATCTTCCACCCTTACCACTATTAGTCGATCAGACGTAAATGTTTGCGCTCTTCCAGTAGATGATGGAGGCGCAGTAGCGACAGTTCGAGGTCCTACGTTAGAGCGTGGAGGATGCTCACCATTTTTAGTACTTTATTGGCATGCTTCTATGTATCTTGTTACGTCCCTCTGAGGACCTGGTACCTTTCCAGGAGTAGATGTTCATAAGTATTCGTAGGAGCGTAGATCCGGACTTGCTACCTATAATTTCGAGGAGGTCTTCTCTTCGAGCCTTATTGTTTGTTAGTTGATGTACTTATATTGTGTTTGCTTTTATATTCTAGTTTGGTAGTGGATTTATTTCCACCCAACTATCATCGTTAGATACTTCATATTGAGATTTAGTTACATAGTTATTGGTTATTTATTTATTTATGATTTATGTGGATGCGATTTAGATTATGCCCTGTGCCTTGTGATAGTTTGTACCACTTGTGAATTATTGTTCATAATACAGCATACGCATGTGTTATAGTTTCTATATATTAGAGTTGTCATATACATGCAGCTGGCATGCTTACGTGTTTCTAGTCCTACATATTTTGGGACTAGGGCGTGACATGTTTTTAGTGGTGGCCCATGCAGGTCGAGAGCATATTGTCTCGGTTACATTACTGTATATCCATTCATAGGAACTAACTATAGTATAATATTTCTAACTACCATATATATATATCACTACATATTCCTAACTAATTACTAACCATAACATATCAAATACCTTAACTATTCAAACTAATAACTAATATATATATATCAACCTAATACAACTACTAACTAATCACTAACTATTAATACATATATATATGTACACATATATAATACTTAACTAGAGATACTAGTATATATATATATATATATATATATATATATATATATAGATAGATTTAAATAATTAACTAGATAAATATTAAACTACTAATAAATATTAGCCAACTACTACTAACCAACTAACTACTAAAATATAGTATACTAATACATAAATACCAATTAGGACCAATTAGGAATATATATATATATATATATATATATATATATATATATATATATATATATATAATCGCATATCTATCACTAAAAGATATTCCTGTCGTCACTAATTGCCATTGCTGCTGTTGCTATTACTGCTGCTGCTGTTGCGACACTGTTGTTGTTGCTAATGCTGCCACTGCTGCTGTTGCTATTGCGCTGCTACTGCTGTCGCTGAAGCCGATGCTGCTGTTGCGACTACTGTTGTTGTTGTTTGCTACATATTGCTGTTGTTATCGCTATATGTTGTTGTTTGCTGCTGCTGTTGTTACACATTACTGTCGCTATATGTTGTTGTTCCCTTTCTCTCTAAATATATTAATATATATATACGATGGTATATACTAAAATATATACTAGCTACATATATTTATATATATACACATGCTCCTCTATATATATATACATCTCCACCATAAATACATATAACATATATATATATATATATATATATATATATATATATATATATATATATATATATATATATATATATATATATAACTTCACATATACATACACGCAAATATATATATCATACAATTATATATATATATATATATATAATACATATATAAATACACTACTAAATTTAAAAGCTAATACATATGTAGAGAATAGCTACATAAATATATAACACTTAGATATATAGATCTATGACACACTAATATATAAATTTATATATAAACAACAACAACAATATATATATATATATATATATATATATATATATATATATATATATATATATATATATATATATATATATATATATATATACACACATCACCAAGACTAAGAATAATTTAGAAATAAATCTAGAATTAAATCACACTAGATCTATGATACGCTTGCAACACGAGTCCACCACACATCCAAACTTACCCCGAAGAAAACGAGCAAGTCTAATATATTATTTATGAACAATATGAAGAGTCAAACACAAATCTACGTGTCCGTGTCAAAATATAACATGCACAAAGTCCTGTGTCGGAGAAAAAACTCCCAAATCAATACGTATCACCAAATTGTTGGGATACGACCTACACGTACCCAATTTTGGACATGAAACTAGTCCCAAACACACAAACATATGCCAAATTGATCTATAGGACCAATTGACACATACAACAAATGTCAATCTCAAAATTTGTCAGCAGCAGTAGCAGCTAGTAGCATCGCAGCGATAGCTAAATAGATAGTTAGATAAATGGATAGATAGATAGATAGGTATTAGATATATATATATCTATATGTATAGATATATACACATAGCTATATAGATGCATAGGTATAGCTATATATATATATATATATATATATATATATGTGTGTGTGTGTGTGTGTGTGTGTGTGTGTGTGTGTGTGTGTGAGTTTAGGTATATGTGTATTAGTGTGAGTGTGTGTATATATATATATATATATATGTATATGTATGAGTGTGTGTATATATATATATATATATATATATATATATATATATATATATATATATATATATATGCGCTTACCAACTCCTTATCAATCGCCCCGTGGGAATCTCTTATCTGGACAAGATAAGAGCAAATGAACCCCCCCCCTCTGCTCTGAAGCAGGACGGACTATATATATATATGTGTGTATGTATATATATATATATATTTGAGTTTGTGTGTATTTATATATATATATATATGTATACATATATATATGTAGTGTGTATATATATATACATGTGTGTATGTGTTTTTATGTGTGAATGTGAGATATTGTAGATATTATAGACTTGGACTGTATTTTGGATATTGTCTTGCTCTGTGTTTCTTTGTTTCTTTGTGATATCATATCCTGCTTTTACTCTTCCCCTAGTTATTGTGATTGAGAGCTTATATATATTGCGTGGTTGCCCTCCTTTTGGAGAGGATATTGACAGGTTTTGTAAGATAGATATTGTGACCTAGAATGAACCTTTACAGTGTTCTAGCTCTAATTTTGCGGCGTAGGCTGGACGTACCCACGACTCATGTCTAATTTTTCGGGTGCGGGTCGTGACAAAATTCTCCCAAAATTGACACCAATCTAATATTATCACACAAGGTACTTACTGTTACTAGCACATTACTTAACTAATCCCTGATATAGAAACACTAGTACTCTTGATATAGTAACACTAGCTTCCTAACTATATCATATATGTCCTTAATGTTCTAGGATACTAGTTTATCATTAGATTATCTTATCACACTCACTAGAACTCATGAACACTTGCATCCAATGCTCTACTTATTAACTTCTATAATACACATGTTTCACTTCACTCTTAAAGGCAGGCACATGGTTCCATATCTCTATTGATGTATATATATCTCTCCTTGAACCCTTTACAGACTGATACACTAATTAGTAATACACTATATATCTTCCATGACCAATCTTGATATTTCTTAACCCACAATATACTATTAAAAATTTTTAATACTCAGGCTTCCACTTTCTGATACTCATGAACTTCCATACTGACACTCATCATCCACTGTGCATTCTGCATACAATTTTTAGATATTCTTCCACATATTGCTTCCAACACACCACTGGCCTCAATATCAGGTGATATACCCATCACTAGTAATCTACTGGTACACTCCTATCTACTCACATTAATGCTCTACTTTTACCTGTAACACAAGTCTTTTTACCTTAGCACAATGTATTCTTATTCCCTCAAACTCTCCTATACACTTATGGGTACCCTCCTACTATGGCAAACTCACTAATACCCTTTATGCATATACATTTCTTACTCTTGACACACCCAAGTATCAACCACCAAATTGAATATCATGCTCCATTAATTTCCAACACAATTTCCTTAATACTTAATTACTTACATGGATCACTCAACTACATGAATTCATGACTATCCAGAACCGGCATACTGACTCTGATACTAACACCTGGAACCATCACTAATACTCTTTACTCCCCCTTCTATCTATAGTACCAATACTAACTATAATGACACCTTATCATAGAACTATTGCTACAAGGTACTACATTATGGGTTATCTCTAGATTGATGCCTATTACTCACATGCCCAACCAAGAACCACTTACAGACTCACAAGCCACACTCCCAACAGTTAATACTGATACTCAAGACACAAACCTAATTTTAACTCACTAATTATCACACTAACAAGGAACCTTAATAAAATAAAGCTCTATAAGGAACTGGACTAAAGAACTGAAGGTAGCTCTACTGCTAAGCTAAAGAAAATAATGGAACAAAGTCCTATAATAACAGAAGTGGATAAGTATTGAGATGATACTTTAAGAACCAATTTAAAATACAATCTGATAATCATACACGTCTGTCCGAAATTATGACACTCAGAATCCTCGCCACGCCAGTAAGCATAGCTGCGATAAACGATAGATTCCATAACTTAGGTATGCACCACTATAATCATGTCGTAGAATCCTCATTGTGCCGACTAGTATAGCTGCGAGAAATTCTAAATGGAAACAACAATAAGCACAATAAGAAATGGAAAGTAAATACGGGAAATAAACTGTAAGTAGAAAACAAGAATACTAGCTATGTGGTTTAGAGTGCAAGTTCGTTATGTGATCGGCTTAGGTTGCACATGAGGTATAAAGGCAACTCCATTATACGTGAGGTGTATAATCGACATGCACATGAGATCAATAGGGCTTTGATCACATAACCAACTTCTACTCTCCCTTCCCAATCAATACACATGGATCCAATCACGACACGTACGTACATAAAAAAGATATAGTCACACTAGCACATGAAATAGTGGATGCACAAGAAGCACATAAAAATCAATACCCGATGCACACGATGAAATACAAGTGACTGAGTACCCACTGAACACGGTAAGGGATAACACCTCCTGACGGGATCCATATAGTACCAGTTCGTATAACCCAGTGTCAGAATCAAGTATGCAGTTCTAGAACAAGTGATATATACACTATCATGAAATAAAAACTAACAGAGAAATGTACTCGTCTGAAGTCATGAGCAAGGTGTGTCTCTCGATGCTCAAGGTGGTGTCACACAACCTATATATGATATGTTACATCAATACAAGCTTCTAAAATAGAAATAAGTTAAGTTGATGCAATTCTAAGTCATAAAGCCATTTCTAGGTCAAACCGATGAAATCTAGGTTACAAGAGTCTAAAACTAAGTCACTAAGTCAAAACACTATGAAACTATGCTATACAATCCAAGCTAAGATACTAAAAGGCATTCAAAAAGTCGTATCCTAAGATACACAAGTTCATTTATATAAAAATAGTATTTTAGATATATATATATATATATATATATATATATATATATATATATATATATATATATATATATATAAAAGTCATTATACTTAATACTATATTAAAACAAGAAATTTAGGATACCTTGCCCTTGCACCAATGCGTATCGTACCTATCTCGATACCCAAACTCAATACCTTAGGTATCGGCCCAATACCTTGGTAATACCTTGGTATCCCGAGGTAACCCAAAACTTAACATATAACTAATACCAATAGATATATAAAACCCCAAACTAATACTAGCTATAACTAACACTAATATATATACATCTCAATATAACATAGAACTAATTATAATACTAACATACATAGATTTGTATAGCTAATATAACTAACTATCAAGATACACTACATATTAGTATATGAGACTAACTATCAATAATAATAATTATATATATATATATATATATATATATATATATATATATATATATATATATATATATATATATATATATATATATATATATATATATATATATATATATACTAGTTTATATATGTAACTATCTACATAGTCAAATATATATAACTAACTAACTACTATAGTAACTAACTAGACTAAACCAACCCATTACCCAAGACCTTGAGTATCCCTCAATACCTTGACATTACCTTGGTATCCCAAGGTAATTCAAATCCTAATACATATAGCTAATATATATAGCTAACCCCCTATGTATATATATATACACCTATAAATGCATATCCATCCATCTATATATATATATATATATATATATATATATATATATATATATATATATATATATATATATATATATATATATATATATATATATATATATATATATATATACACTCACACATAAACACAACCACATGTACACTCATATATTCAACTATATATATATATATATATATATATATATATATATATATATATATATATATATATATATATATATATATACTCTTACACACATAGTCACAATACACACACAAGCATATACACATATAAACACTAATACACATACCTCTATATATGTTACTCTATACATATATATATATATATACATATACACTAACACATACACACACACACACAACACAACAAACACAACACTACACATCTATGTATATATAAACCTCTCACAACTATATATATAGATATATATAATCACACACATATAAGTAACTATATATATATATATATATATATATATATATATATATATATATATATATATATATATATATATATATATATATATATATATATATATATACACGCATAGACACACACATATACCCAAACTCAAATACACTAACATATATATATATATATATATATATATATATATATATATATATATATATATATATATATATATATATATATATATATATCACTTAATTATCATCTATATATATAATTACACATGCACGAATAGAAAAAAGGACAATTAACCAAACACGTAGAGTGCACCGCACCCGTATCACACTTTCTCTATGATACGCTTGCGATACGGCTCTAACACACAACCAAACTCATTCTGGAGGACACGAGCAAGTCTAAAATACTAATTATAAAATATACGAACCATAATTAGATCCACTACGTGTCTGTCAATAATTGATGTGCACAACTCCCCGTGTCGGAGAAAATGTCCAAAATTAATCTGTTTTGTCAAATTGACGAGATACGGCCTACACGTATCCAATTATGGACACGACACTAGTCACAAACAAGCAATCAAATATCAATTAGATTTATTAGACCCAATGACAACCACTACATGTGTCAATCTCGAAATTTCCCTAAAATTGGTACCAAAATGCACATAACTTCCACTATAGGTCTTCTATGAACCTAAAACTAATTTCTATGGGTAGCCTATGCATGTGGGTTAGTTTCTCATAGTTAAATATCATATTTAGAATATATTGGAAGAGTGAAAACTAAAATATACCTATTGGGAGATGGATTCTCAATGAAAAATCCCCAAAATAGAAAATAGCTCATCTTTCTAGATCTTGGCCTCCTCCTTCTAGATCCTTGTTTCTTTCTTGTAGATCCTTATTGTAGTAGCCTCAGTTGATGAATAGGGAAGGAATTTGGGTAAAAATTTGGTGAGGAATGGTGAGGGAATGAAGAAATTAGAAAGAAAAAAATCTAGATCTATTTGGAAATAAAAAAATAAAATGAGAGACACTCTCTCTCCTCCTCTAATGGCTGGTCATAAACCCTCTTCCAAG
Source organism: Iris macrosiphon (assembly GCA_036927795.1). NCBI lineage: Eukaryota > Viridiplantae > Streptophyta > Magnoliopsida > Asparagales > Iridaceae > Iris > Iris macrosiphon. The sequence goes on along the minus strand of JAYESA010000013.1, from coordinate 170,733,178 downwards.
CAATATGGAATGTCCAAAACACCCCTTGGGGCCTCTCATGAAGAAATTAATTAAGGAGGAAGGTTCTAGTCTAATGGTTTCACTAATTAATCCATCCTCCTAATCCATGGGCCTAATTTAATGGGCTCAATCTAACATAATCTAAATGTTGGGTTCATTCAACTAATAAATGGGTTAGGTCCACTACACAAGTCCAAAATAAATCTATAACTAACAATCAATAAATAATACAATAAATAAATAAATTGCATGCACAATATTTAAATACAATAAATCCTAAAATAAAAATATCCATATCAATTACCAAACTACCCTTAAATGAAAATATGAGGGTGACACAGCCATATACAGGAAGCCAACAACTCGAGGGGCTCGAACATACATCAAGTGATTCAGCTGAAGGGGGAGGCAGTACTCGAAGCAGTTAGCAATTTCAGCAGGTACTTGGAGCACAGTGCAGTTGGAGGTGCTCGTGCACACAGGGAGCAGTTCATGTATCAGCACTATATCAGCGGGCAAGGAGTTTCAGTACATCAGTGGTTCTTCAGTGAGGAATTAGTTTGGCTTGTTAGTTAGGTAGTTCAGTAGCTCAGCTAGGAAATGTTTAGTTGAGTTAGATGAGTATCAATTTCAGTATCAGCAAGTTAGGTTTTGGTTTATGTAGATAGTTAGCTATCTATACATATATATTGTATTAGTTAGTGTGGTATTGTATTGATTAGTGGTTAGTAGGTAGTATATTGATTCATATTATATGTTAGTAGTTTAGATATATTATATACCTAGTGCTTGAGGTATTATGTATATGTGTATTATTATATTGGTTGGGGGTCGCTATGTTTTAGTTATTAGATAGAGGTTTGGATTACCTTGTGTCACGCCCCAGTCCCAAAATACCATGGGACCGGATACGTGGCAATGGCCAACAGTACGCACCGATGGACCAACCCAATATAATGGATCCATCAGGGCATACTTAAGCTGTAAAACAAGTCTACGACAATTATGGCACAACTAATCTCATCCACACAAGATATAAAATATGATCCACAGGATAAATAAGGAATATAAATCATCAGCTAGTCTCACAAAGTACTTCGGGGAACAACCCGATAAATATCAAGTACAATGGTTCCACAGACCAGAAAAGAAAGACTGAAATAATAAATAAAACTGAGCATGAACATGGATGCTCAAGAGAAGTCTTCAGCTAAGACCTCGTCCTCAGATGGTGGTACGGCTCCTGGATCGGCTCCTCCTGCTACGGTACCGTAAACCTTGGGGTAAACCTGGTCTGCAAAATCTGGGGACAAAATCCATATCCAGGTCCTCAGGGGACATAGCAAGGTACAGAAAATAATACAAGCCAGAATATAAACAGTGCAGCAAATAATGAGATAAGCAGGGTAAGTATGTAACATCTGTATAAATGCAAGAGAGAATATCAGTAGTACTCAGGTTGAACAACTACCAGCTCTGTGAAGGGGAGCCGGTAGCAGTGGTATCAGGAGGTGGTCTAGCTCAGCGGGAGACTGAGTAGCCGGCATAACAATGTCAACCTGTAGCCTGTGAATCTATCCAGCAATAGATGGAACAATAGGGGAATACTAAAAATAACCAGCTAAGTGATATGCAAGATGAGAGCAGCACTAGAACTCAGGCTGAAGCATACTACAAGCTCTGTGTAGGGGAGCCGGGTAGCAGCAGTAATAATGAGTAATGGGCCAAGCTCGGGCTTCAGAGTCTTGGGCCTCACAATAGTAGGGGTGTATATATATGATCAGCCTGTAGTCTGTGTGTCTCTCCCCACCCAATGTAACCACGCAAATCATGAACATAACGTCTCACGTCCATGTCAGCGGGGTCATAACTAATGCACAAGTCATAATGTATCTAGAATATAGTATCTCTATAAGTCCTGTATCCTATACAGAATTACCACGAATATCTCGGGAAGATCCTGTCTCATGATCAGTGTCCAGTGTCCTGAGTCAAAGTGTACTTGGTAAGACAAGTACGAGAATATAAAGTGTCACGTATGTCCATATCTAAATGACATTACCCGACACCGCGTACGATGTGGGCACCCGACTGATAATCGGACGCTAAGTATGTCAAACGGTCCTAGGTTAAGCATGCACAGTAAATATATAAAGTAAGAAAAATAGGTAACAATACTGCAGAGATGGCAAGGTACACTTGCCTGGGGTCCTGTTGCTGGTATGAATCAGAGTCCAAGTCACAATCCAAATAGCCTATGTATTACAAATTTATCACGTCAAAAGATAATTTATTTTAATTTATTTAATTCTGGAATAATTATTCTAAAATCCTATTTTAATCTTATTATTCTGATTTTTATGTTAATTCCTAAGTTTTGTCCAAAGAAACTGAATTTTATCAACTCGAGACTCATGGCACGCAAATCGAGGCGATCTGTTGACCAAAAAGTCAACCGACACAAACTCGACTTTCATGCATGATTTCCTGTAGATTTCAGCATCAAAAATATACTAGAATTTATGGCTCGTTCGAATTCAAATTCGTTTGGGAATTATGGCACATACAAATTTTGTATTGTGCACCGATGGTTAAATTCTAACCTAGAAGTTCTACAGAATTAACAGTATGAAAATACATCGAATTAAATTCTGATAAAAACATATGTTAATTATCTCGACATTAGCTTTCCAAAACTTTAAACGGTTCATGATTCTGATTCCTGGTTCTCCCGAAATCGCGAAAACATTGAAACACGTCTATTTTCAGACATGCTGTGCTCTACGAATTTTCCAGAATTTAATACTCATAATTTTGTAAAATAAATTATATAATCAGAAAGCTAACCTCAATATCTTTCTAACGCAAGAAACTAGGCCTCGTTTGGAGTCCGGAGCTATGCGCAATGGCTTCTGGAAGATGAAGAAACCCTAGATGGCAATTCTCCAAAATCTCTCTCTCTAAAAATAATGGGATAATTAGGGTTATAATAATATATATATATAGGAATTTTGAGAGGCTGAATGAAAGTTGATAGGGTGACACGTGTCATGATTTGATTGGATGGTTTTGGTTATATTATTTATTTATTTTGATTTGCCTTTATCAAAACATTATTTAAGTCATTTTAAATCTAAATAACTCAAAATAAACATTAAAAATAATCATAAAAATCTGGAAAAATTACAAAAAATATATTTTGAACCTAAAAACCCTAGAAAAATATTTGGAATAATTATATATTCACAGATTTCCTACTATAATTAGGAGAAGCTCTAAAAATTAGTTTTGCCATAAAACTAAAAATAAATACTAACATTATTCCAAAAATTCTGAAATAATTCCAGAAAATATATAATAATATTATAAACCTTAAAAAATAACGTGGGTCCATTTTATATTTCTGAGCTTGCACCATAAATTTTACAAGTCCTAAAAATTAGTTATTAGCCTAAATAACTCCCAATAAATACTAAAAATACTCAGAAAATTCCTAAAAACTTCTAGAAAATATATTTTATTATTTAGAACCTAAAATAAAAGTTTGGAATATTTTTAATTATATTTGAATCTAAAATAAATTCTTGAAAATCCTAGAAAATTATAGAAAATTATGAAAAATCTAAATTAAAATTTTCTGAAAAAATCAGGGGGTTACAATCTACCCAACTTATAAAAATTTCGTCCTCGAAATTAAAATTAAGCCATGGTAGAAGTCAAGGATGGTCTAAGATTTGCATTGGTTAAAATGCAAGGCTAGGTTTAACGGAGTGGACGATGTTGCACGTTGCACATTCCGAAAATCATGGAAGAAATTCACATGAGTGAAAATAGGTTTCTTCGTGTATCATGTCCAATAGTGTGGACACCTTAATGCTCTTTTGCATAAAAGCGCCCAACAATTGAAATATTGCACAAAGATAAAAATTGGAGGATGGACATATCTAGGACAAGGTGTGAAATTTGTAGGAAGGCAATGACTAGGGAAGTGCTCCAATTATCGAAGCAATGGTATGGCGCGCCGAGGGATACCATATTGTAAAACTAAATGAAAAAATGTCGTGTTCTATTCCTAAGTGGATTCGAGCTAGCCTCAGTCTCACTATCTAAGCCAAGTAGGTCTACTTCTTAGGTGAGGGGGTTTCACAATCCAGCCAACTTAAGATAATGTCGTCCTCAAAATTAAAATAAGGCATAATTTGTTAATCCTTCATGTACATAAGGCAAGTCAATCACAATCTCCTTGCGATAATTAAAATCCTAATCATATCCATTGCAATCACTTCTAGGTTAAGATGACCACTGATCCAATCAAATTCAACCTATGGTTATCTCTTCTCGCTTTTTCAAATTATCCATATCCAAATTTAAATTAAATCCATATATCATCTTCAAGATTTAAATATGCATATAAATTTTACCTCACAATCTCCAATTATCATAATCTCCTCTAGAAGTAATTCGAGTCCATTATTATTCCTATTTTTACTTATAAATTTTTGTATGCTTCAACTTCTTAAATTCCATTCACATCCTTAATATTTCAAATAGGTAGTCCAACCATCAAGTTTTTATTTTAACTCAAATCATCAAATTGAAAAATAGTTTAAATGCAGTCCACCATTGTTCAAGTCTGAAATTCTATCTTTTTATCCTCTAAATTTCAAGTTGATGATTTTACCTTTATTGTTTAAATCATGTACTTAAGGTATAAATATCGGGTCCTCAATATCAATTCATTAATCCTCATCATCTTAGTCATTCTTCTAAAATTCTCAAAATTAAAATGGCTTGAACCTCTCCCAATTTAATCTTACTCGATCACAATCTAAAAGAAATTCCTCTCGAGTTGACAATGCACTACTACCCAACTTAGAATTTACCTATCTATCACATAAGGCTATATACCTTAAGAGAATATTCCTTAATATGTTTACTCATGTCATTCAATCCTCGAACTTCAATGCCGACCATATCACATATGATATGTCCTTAATTACGAAGAATGATCCTCAAGTATGTGATCGACCTATGGGGTATATCTAGTATTCTCTGTGTATCAATTTATACCAAGCACGAGATTTCGTCTTTCCGAAATAAGGGAAGACGGAGACCAATAATAAAGAGTTCAAGGGCAGCGTAATAGAATAGAAGTATTGGGATCATGGCGTTTAAAGAATTCAATTGAAAATTGTCAAAGCAGTTGTGGATTGAAATCCTATTTTGGTAATCCTTTGTTCGCCTGCTCGTATTAGTACAGTTATGTAACCGATACGATATGTCAGACATGTCTAGGGCAAGTATATTCGTCTACTAATCACTACATATCTCAATCCATGTAAGGTATTATTGCGATGGCGAATCAAGCGCACTATGGTTGATCAGACCGTAATACACTGGTTCTGAAATGTATTATTGTGGGCCTCCCCAATAATACATATGTCATGAACAAGCTCGATAATGAATAAGCTTGCAAAACTAGGCTATAAAATAGCACAATAAGTCAAGGTAGTATATGAAATATAAGCACGCTAGATGATGATGAAAGGAGGTACAAATTATTCAAGTTCACAAAACGAACAAAAATGAGCAACAATAATAAAAGACTCTACAATCTCTACAGTTATCATACAACCTCCTTGTCTAAGTTGCTAGTCGACCCAATAGGGTATGAACCTCTAAATTCTATTGTCTGAATAAACACTGTCATCTTATGCTAGCATACAATTATTGCCATTCAGTTACACCGCCTTGATGGGTCAAGTGGACTATGTGGTACTAGTCTCAAGGGAAAGAGAATATAACTTGTATCGAGGTGGGGGTACAAATTACGTGATTTAACACTAAAGGATAATCATCGGGTCACAATCTACAAGATTAACTCAAACTTATCGAACTCTAACTACCAAACACAAAATTTTCAAATTCAAGACTACAACTATAGTCCTAGCAAACTATGGGTCCTTAACAAGGAATAAAATTACTTGGCCTACTATTAGAAGTGTCAGGTGGCATGAGTTGAAAGATGGAGAAAAGAAGAACATATTTTAGTCGTTGCGCATTAGCGAATGTTAAGGTCGCAGATGAACAACATATGAAATTAAAATATAGGGCTCTTGATAATATCATAGTTTCCTAAGGTGAAGGTGGCGAGCAATTCTCCGTGTTTGAGGTATGATCTCATGGGAAATGTCATACTCGTTGCTCTGGGCTTCCTGAGGTACCGTCTGCTAATATCACGACAAGAACCTATATCCTAACACTATCTCACTATGCACACTAGGTTCTGTTCTAACATTCGATCTTAGATTTCTATTGGTTCCTCAAAAATGGGGTCAACCACTAGGGTCAAACATTAGGGTCCAATCTCTAACTAGCTCTTAGCAGTGCCTATACTACTCTTAGGTCATTCATGACTATAACAAGAAATAATGGTAAATTATTCTATAGGTAAGGGACGCTAGGGTTCATTAAGCATTCTACTTAGGGGTGTGTCAATATCCTAGCTGTACTTTTAGTAGGAAGGTTACCCTACCTATCATTCTATCAACAGAGACTTCTATATTATAGAAGAAAGCTACACTCAAGGAACTAATGAGAAGGCACATGAATCAAGCAGGATGCAATTTTTCAACGGAATAGATTGGAAGGAGGAGGAGGAGAAGCCATAGTCAGTTGTGGATGAGATCCTATACTCAAATCCTATTTGCAGGCTTGCTCGGTCCCTAAGTTGAAACCGAACAATTTAGTCGTAGACCTGCATGGGCCACCACAAAAACCATGTCACGCCCCAGTCCCAAAATACCATGGGACCGGATACGTGGCAATGGCCAGCAGTACGCACCGATGGACCAACCCAATATAATGGATCCATCAGGGCATACTTAAGCTGTAAAACAAGTCTACGACAATTATGGCACAACTAATCTCATCCACACAAGATATAAAATATGATCCACAGGATAAATAAGGAATATAAATCATCAGCTAGTCTCACAAAGTACTTCGGGGAACAACCCGATAAATATCAAGTACAATGGTTCCACAGACCAGAAAAGAAAGACTGAAATAATAAATAAAACTGAGCATGAACATGGATGCTCAAGAGAAGTCTTCAGCTAAGACCTCGTCCTCAGATGGTGGTACGGCTCCTGGATCGGCTCCTCCTACTACGGTACCGTAAACCTTGGGGTAAACCTGGTCTGCAAAATCTGGGGACAAAATCCATATCCAGGTCCTCAGGGGACATAGCAAGGTACAGAAAATAATACAAGCCAGAATATAAACAGTGCAGCAAATAATGAGATAAGCAGGGTAAGTATGTAACATCTGTATAAATGCAAGAGAGAATATCAGTAGTACTCAGGTTGAACAACTACCAGCTCTGTGAAGGGGAGCCGGTAGCAGTGGTATCAGGAGGTGGTCTAGCTCAGCGGGAGACTGAGTAGCCGGCATAACAATGTCAACCTGTAGCCTGTGAATCTATCCAGCAATAGATGGAACAATAGGGGAATACTAAAAATAACCAGCTAAGTGATATGCAAGATGAGAGCAGCACTAGAACTCAGGCTGAAGCATACTACAAGCTCTGTGTAGGGGAGCCGGTAGCAGCAGTAATAATGAGTAATGGGCCAAGCTCGGGCTTCAGAGTCTTGGGCCTCACAATAGTAGGGGTGTATATATATGATCAGCCTGTAGTCTGTGTGTCTCTCCCCACCCAATGTAACCACGCAAATCATGAACATAACGTCTCACGTCCATGTCAGCGGGGTCATAACTAATGCACAAGTCATAATGTATCTAGAATATAGTATCTCTATAAGTCCTGTATCCTATACAGAATTACCACGAATATCTCGGGAAGATCCTGTCTCATGATCAGTGTCCAGTGTCCTGAGTCAAAGTGTACTTGGTAAGACAAGTACGAGAATATAAAGTGTCACGTATGTCCATATCTAAATGACATTACCCGACACCGCGTACGATGTGGGCACCCGACTGATAATCGGACGCTAAGTATGTCAAACGGTCCTAGGTTAAGCATGCACAGTAAATATATAAAGTAAGAAAAATAGGTAACAATACTGCAGAGATGGCAAGGTACACTTGCCTGGGGTCCTGTTGCTGGTATGAATCAGAGTCCAAGTCACAATCCAAATAGCCTATGTATTACAAATTTATCACGTCAAAAGATAATTTATTTTAATTTATTTAATTCTGGAATAATTATTCTAAAATCCTATTTTAATCTTATTATTCTGATTTTTATGTTAATTCCTAAGTTTTGTCCAAAGAAACTGAATTTTATCAACTCGAGACTCATGGCACGCAAATCGAGGCGATCTGTTGACCAAAAAGTCAACCGACACAAACTCGACTTTCATGCATGATTTCCTGTAGATTTCAGCATCAAAAATATACTAGAATTTATGGCTCGTTCGAATTCAAATTCGTTTGGGAATTATGGCACATACAAATTTTGTATTGTGCACCGATGGTTAAATTCTAACCTAGAAGTTCTACAGAATTAACAGTATGAAAATACATCGAATTAAATTCTGATAAAAACATATGTTAATTATCTCGACATTAGCTTTCCAAAACTTTAAACGGTTCATGATTCTGATTCCTGGTTCTCCCGAAATCGCGAAAACATTGAAACACGTCTATTTTCAGACATGCTGTGCTCTACGAATTTTCCAGAATTTAATACTCATAATTTTGTAAAATAAATTATATAATCAGAAAGCTAACCTCAATATCTTTCTAACGCAAGAAACTAGGCCTCGTTTGGAGTCCGGAGCTATGCGCAATGGCTTCTGGAAGATGAAGAAACCCTAGATGGCAATTCTCCAAAATCTCTCTCTCTAAAAATAATGGGATAATTAGGGTTATAATAATATATATATATAGGAATTTTGAGAGGCTGAATGAAAGTTGATAGGGTGACACGTGTCATGATTTGATTGGATGGTTTTGGTTATATTATTTATTTATTTTGATTTGCCTTTATCAAAACATTATTTAAGTCATTTTAAATCTAAATAACTCAAAATAAACATTAAAAATAATCATAAAAATCTGGAAAAATTACAGAAAATATATTTTGAACCTAAAAACCCTAGAAAAATATTTGGAATAATTATATATTCACAGATTTCCTACTATAATTAGGAGAAGCTCTAAAAATTAGTTTTGCCATAAAACTAAAAATAAATACTAACATTATTCCAAAAATTCTGAAATAATTCCAGAAAATATATAATAATATTATAAACCTTAAAAAATAATGTGGGTCCATTTTATATTCTGAGCTTGCACCATAAATTTTACAAGTCCTAAAAATTAGTTATTAGCCTAAATAACTCCCAATAAATACTAAAAATACTCAGAAAATTCCTAAAAACTTCTAGAAAATATATTTTATTATTTAGAACCTAAAATAAAAGTTTGGAATATTTTTAATTATATTTGAATCTAAAATAAATTCTTGAAAATCCTAGAAAATTATAGAAAATTATGAAAAATCTAAATTAAAATTTTCTGAAAAAATCAGGGGGTTACACCTTGGGATACCAAGGTAATACCAAGGTATTTAGTCGATACCCAAGGTATTGGTCTTGGGTATCGAGATAGGTGCGATACGCATTGGTGCAAGGCCAAGGTATCCTATTTATTTGTTTTGTTATAGTATTATAATTATTGACTTGTATATATATCTAAGTACTATTTTCATATAATTAAACTTACGTATCTTAGGATACGGCTTTTTGAGTGTCTTGTAGTATCCTAGTTTAGTTAGTATAGTTAGTTTCATAGTGTATTAACTTAGTGTCGTAGTGTTAGACTCTTGCAACCTAGATTAAATCGGTTTGACCTAGAAATGGCTTATTGACTTAGAATTGCATCAACTTAACTTATTTTTATTTTTGAACCTTGTATTGATGCAATATACCATATATAGGTCTGTGTGATACCAGCTTGGGCATCGAGAGACACACCTTGCTCAGGACTTCAGGCGAGTATATTTCTCTGATAGTTTTTAATTCATAATAGTGTATATATGCATGTTCTAGAATTGTATACTTGATTCCTACACAGTGATTTCACAGACTTGTACTACATGAATTCCATCAGGAGATGTTATCCCCTACCATGTTCAGCGGGTACTCCTGTATATATATTTCATCGTGTATATTGGGTATTGATTTATATTTCATATTCACACACTACTCGTGTTCAGTGTGCTTATTTGTGTACACCCAGTGCTCGTGTTCAGTGGTTATGATATTCGTGCACACCCACTACTCGTGTTCAGTAGTTATATTTTATGTTCGTAGTGTGTCGTGATTGTATCCATTGGTATTAGTTGGGGATGGTAGAGTAGGAGTTGATTATGTGATCAAAGTGCCATTGTTATATCGTGTATATTCTGGTTACATACCTCACTTGTAATAGTCTTACCCTATCATGTTTACCCAAACCGATCACATAATAAACTTGTATTCTGATGCACATTAGTTAGATTGCAGTTTACTTCATCATATTGCAGATATTCATATTGTTGATCTATATTCTCTTACATTACCTGTATATCTATTGTTCATTCAATCATATGTTAGTGATCTTGTATTTTATTTCTATTATATGTTTATATGCTCGATTATGTTATTAAAACTGCTTTCAGAGGTATGTACTTCGCTCCAATTCTGACTGGATATACTTTTCCAGATGACTGACTTTTAGACTAGTGTCCCACATTCAACGGGCCGCAGGACGGCGTGCCTATAGAGAATACTCTTATAGACCAGGAGGACTAAGTTGCAGAGCCTGAGGAGGTCTAGTTATTTGTGTTGTCATGTATTAGACTATTTTATTGTTGAGATTCACAGTTTGTATTATTATTTCAGAATGTGGATTGTATCATATTCTTTCCTTCGCTATTCCATTCGTACATTATCTTTCTTAGTTTGTTTTGTGATTGAGATTAGCTATACTTGTGAGATACCATATTGTTCCTCCGTTTGGAGTTGAGATGATTGACAGGTACCATATTATATTATTAAGATGTTAGATAGTTAGAAATGATCCAGACATCGTTCTACCACCGATGCTTCAGCATAGGATGGGCATAACCACGTACTCGTGCCTGATTATCCGGGTGCGGGTCGTGATAATTGATATACGTATGCAAGGATATATCTGGAAAGATAAGTTCAACAATGAAACTAAATTTTACCATCATATAGTAATATAGATAATCAAGAACTTTGTTTAGAACGTGATGTTATCCGAACCGGAGTTGGCCTATGAGGTACAATATTAGATTGGATACATATGCCTTAAGAAAAAATTGCCATATAAGGCTTGAACGAATCCCAATTATCTACACCTCATGATCCCACCTCCTATACGATGTGGGACAAAATTACCAACTCCATTGTCACCCTCCATTGAACGATCAATCGAAAATGAGATACAATCCAACAATCTCCACCTTAGCTCATTTTTGCTAGCCGAACAACCTTAGCATACCCTGGCTACCTTTGTTCGTTCATGCTAGCCAAGCACCCTTAGCATACCCCAGCTACCTTCGCTCCTTCCCCCTAAGCAAACAACCTTAGCACACTCCAGCTACCTTTCTTCGTTTTTACTAACCGAGCACCTAGGAGATCCAATATATTGTCATCTCGATCCGTTCGACCACAGAACCAAACCTGGTACGTTTATCCATAACACCATTGTGTGCCAACCATAACGTCTTGCTCTACCTTGGACTCGTCAGATCCACCTTTAAAACTAATTCGTAAAGTTGATGCTCCTAGTCCACCTTGAGAAAAGCCTGTATAATCCATGAACGTTCAACATCATCTATCTCAAACCAATTAGAGCCGCTCAAACCAGTCCCATAATCTTGGGCTCTGATACCACTTATTGGGAATGTGGTGTGATCCAAACTTGAAGCTCCCCCATACACATGTGTTATCGAGTAGAACATCTTATATTGTGCATATCGTTTATGACCCACAGCTCTCCCGGAACTGTGTGAATTGTGACACTTTCGCCTCAGATTGAGTTTGCTTCAAAACTTGATCTCCTCCTTGGCCTCGAACTGCTGAAACTAATTTCACTCCGTGAAGATTTAGAAAACCACCCGTCACCAAAACTGGATCCGTGAAGCAACCCCCACCTGGAGATCGACCAACTGTCATGGGACCGATATACTGACCCTCAATATTTGGCTCATCACCATTTATCGCTTTGTCTCAAAGAACCGAATCCTTCGTAATCCTCAAAGTATCTCAAAGCCCCTCCTCAGCAAGTTTTGAGGATTTAACTCCTATTGAATACCCCTCGAGCCTCCATCCAATGTCTGTGACCTGCCTATATAACTCAGCGGCTTGAGCCTATATATGCCACAACATAAATCACCTCGAGCCAGTTGTTGGGAACCATTTGTAAGCATCCAACCTTTGTCCCCAAACAAACTGTGATAGTCATCTGTCATGACCCGCACCCAAAAAATTGGGCATGAGTCATGGGTACGTCCAGCCTACGCCACAGAATCTGCGGTAGAACGCTGTAAAGGTCCGATCTAGGTCAAACAAATCTATATATCTCACAAAAATCTGACAATAACCTCTCCAAAAGGAGGGCAACCACGCAATATATATATGAATAATTCTCTCCAAAAGGAGGGCAACCACGCAATATATATATGAATACTCAATCATAATAATCTATGGCAAGAGTAAAAGCAAGATATGATATCAACAAAGAAACAGAACCAAAGAGAGCAAGACAATATCCAAAATACAGTCCAAGTCTATAATAGTCTACAACATCTCACAGGCAACAAAATAATAAGTACAATCATCCAAAATAATCAACTGGGAACATCCCAGGAAACCCACCTAGCTAACTAGGACGCTAACGGCGTCTCCTCGCAGGGCTCCTCCTCAGTCTCGGGGTCACAGCACTCCTCGACACCCGGCCCGTAGAAAGTCGGGCAATAATCCTCAGGATCCTCTGGAAAAAATATGCTCAGTCAGGACTGGAGCGAAGTACATAACTCTGAAAGCAACTCCAAATACATGGTAAGGTGTATATGACGAGCAATAGAAAAGTATACAAGATGCATAGGAAAATAAATACATGCTGGAGAAGATAAAGTAGTTGCAATGTAAACTGGAGAACAATACAAGTAGAGAAGTAACTGCATGTGAGAAAACATGAATACTATCTAAGTGCCCTGCGCACAAGTTCGTTATGTGATCGGCTTAGGTTGCACATGAAAAATACTACGATAACTCCGTAATGCGTGAGTTGCATAACCGACATACACATGAATACTGTTTGGCTTTGATCACATAACCAACTCCTACTCCCCTCCCCCACTAATACTCTTGGATCCAACCAGAACACGCTACGTACATGATAAGTAGCTCACGCACATGAAGGCGAGAGCACAAGAAGCACATGAGAATCAATACCCAAAGCACATGATGAAATACACGTGATAGAGTACCCGCTGAACACGATAAGGGGGATAGCATCTCATGACGGGATCCACTAGTACCAGCTCGTGTAACAATGTGTCAGAATCAAGTATTACAGTTCTAGAACAGGTGATATAAATGCTATCATGAAATGGAAACTTTCAGAGGTAGGTACTCGCCTGATGTCTTGAGCAACTGATGAGGATCGAGATCCGGACCGGTGTCGCAAGAACCTATTACGAAAAGTAGAATTAAACAGGGTTCTATAGATTTAAACTGATATAAAATAATTAAAAACAGGCTTCTAGGGCTATTCTAGGTCGAACGGGTCAAACCGGTGAAATTCGGGTCAAAAATTTAACCCGGATCCAAAAAGTCAACTCTAGATCAAAACTAGGTCAAACGTTGACTTTTATGGTCAACGAAGACAATTATGGTCAAAGCTAGGTCAAACTAGGGTGTCCCTGAAATTCTAGGTCAAAACTAGCTCATTACGCTAGTAAACTCTCAAACTCGCCTCCTCGAGATACCGGGATACTCTCGGTATCCGATACCTCGATCTAGCCTACGCACCCCGCCTAAACCCGCTAAAACCTATGCTAGCACGCGTAAATATATACATATATACATATAAAAATCACTCTAATACTATTCCTAGGCTATTGCTCAAATATCCCGCTCGAAACTCAATACCTTGGTGAGATACTTTGATATCTCAAGGTATTGGGATATCTCTCTCATACCCCTCTAACTAGCTATTTAGTTAGCTATCTAAGTATATAGATATACTCTTAGTCACTAATCTAGGCTAGAATATCTATATCTATCATATATTATACATATCTAAGTATCTATATGCATATATATATAGATATCCACAACACACATATATAATACCTTATACCCACTCTCAATATGTATATATATCTATCTAGATATCTATACAAATATATATTGCTATAGGTATATATCTAGCTATATGTATGTATGTATCTATGCACATAGATATATATAGCTATCTAACTACTTATCTATCTATCTATCTATCTATCTATCTAATATCCATCCAACCATCTATCTATTTATTCTAACTATCTATCTATTATATCTATCTAACAATCTAACTATCAATCTATCTAGATATATCTCTCTACTACCTAGCTATTAACCAAAGTCTCACCACGCTCCTTGCTGCGATTGCTGCTAGCTGCTACTGCGTTTAACTGCTGTTGCTGCTGCCTTAATGTTGTTGCTGCTGCTGCCTTAAGATGCTGCTACTGCTGCTGCATTTAACTGCTGCTGCTGCTTCTGTGAGCACAGCAGCTGCTGCTGCTGCTGTGAGCACAGCAGCTGCTGCTGCTGTGAGCACAGCAGCTGCTGCAGCTGCTGCTGCCTCCCCTCCTTCGCATCACTCACTCACAAACACAAAGATACACACACATATATATATATATATATATATATATATATATATATATATATATATATATATATATATATATATATATATATATATATATATATATATATATATATATATATATATATATATATATAACTTTATATATATACACACACACACACACTAACACATATATTTATACACACACAAACACTTATGTATATAAATACACACACACATACAAACATACATATACACGCACATATCTATATACATATATATACACACTTATCTATATATATATATATATATATATATATATATATATATATATATATATATATATATATATATATATATATATACGCACACAAACTCATATATATATATATATATATATATATATATATATATATATATATATATATATATATATATATATATATATATATATATATATATATATATATACACACGCACGCACACTTATACATATATATATATATATATATATATATATATATATATATATATATATATATATATATATACACACGCACGCACACTTATACATATATATATATATATATATATATATATATATATATATATATATATATATATATATATATATATATATATATATATATATATATATATATACACTAACACACACACTAATACACATACACACACACAAGTATAGGTATATACACACAAATATGTATACATACAACACATATCTATAAATATATATAGAGAGAGAGAGAGACACACACACACACACATATATATATATATATATATATATATATATATATATATATATATATATAGACACATAAATACAAACACAATACTACACACAACCACGCATACAACACTCTCCAACGCGCACACAACCACCCCTACGCACGCAAACACCTATATATATATAAAATATAACCCGAGAATTCTAGCACACGCTCCTCGAAGCTAACCCAACGCGCGCACAAGCCCGAAACTAGGAAACAAAGTCGAAATGGCCGTTCGGTCATTTCGACGAACACGCGGTGTGCGGTTCGGAAAACCTTCTGAAACACACACCAAACCAACTCAGAATCGGCCCAAAATTTATCCACTGGTTCTAAATGATGTCTAGATCCTAGAAAAAATACTACTCCGTCGATTCTAGGCTCGTGAAAAAAATGCGCATGCACTTAGAACCGGCGACGACGAAAATCCCAAAAATGCCCGAAACGTCCGTTTCTCCGCGACACGACTTCACGTGTCCGAATGGAGACACGCACTAACCCTCAAGACACCCAACAACGTCTACCTAGGTCCATCTAACCTAGGGCATCACCCAAAATTAGGTCAATCTCGGATTCCACCCGAAATTGACACAAAACCTAGTGTCAAAGTCTCCAAACTCAACCAAACTATTTCCAACTTCCTCCCACGGGTAGCCTTAGGGTCTAGGAAGGTTCTAAACTACTAATTACACTATATAAGAGTAATTAGCAAGAGAAAAGTTAGGGTTTACCTCTTGGGAGTTGGAATCCCAAGGCCAAAGTCTCCAATTCACTTGAAATCACCTCCCTCAAGCTCCAAGCCTCCAAATCTAGCCTCCACACCAAGTCTAGGCTCTAAACACCTAGTTTAGGGAAAATCATAAGGTTAGGGTTCACACAAAAGAAGAAAGAATGGAAGAAGAAAGGAAGAAAAATGGAGCGAACTTACTTGGAAGAAGGAAGGAAGAAGAAAGAAGGAGTGGGGAAGAAGAAGAAGTGAAGAAGAAGGAGGAAATGGGGAATGGCTGCTGTGTTGGTCGGGTGTGGGCTGGGAATAGGCCGGCCAAGGTGAAATATAAGGGTTTACAAGTCTCCAAATATCCAAAATGCCCTCCTCTCACTTGGGTTTAGATTTCGGGTTCCAAAAGCACTCAAACTAACTCCAAATCTCTCCAACTAACCCACTAAAAATATAATAAATATTTCTAAACCCAAAAATAAGTCTCACAAGGGTATGGATTGGGTCGGACATGGGTCCAGTAGGGTCTGACATGGGTCCAGGCTAGTCAAAACCCTAAAACAATCAATTAAAACTAATACAATCACTAATTAAATATAAATATAATTAATTAAATATAATACACAATTTACCAAAAAAAAATAACCCTATTTTCTAGAATCGGGTAGTGACAAGCCTACCCTCTTTAAAATAATTTTGTCCTCGAAATTAAAAGACGAAACTAGGACAGGAATGCAAGGAAAAGAACCATACCTCAGGGCTCAAAAAGATAGGGGTATCGCTCGCGCATTTCATCCTCCCTCTCCCAGGTCGACTCACCCGGAGTGTGATGCCTCCACGCGACGCGAACCAAGGGAATAGTCTGGTTCCTCAACACCTTCTCCCGTCGATCCAGAATCTCCACCAGCTGCTCTGGATAGCTAAGAGTAGGGCCCACCATGATCTCTGAGTGATCCAATACGTGACTGGGATCCGCTACGTACCGTCTCAACTGTGACACGTGGAACACATCATGAACTCCCTCCTGCGTAGGCGGCAACTCAAGCATATACGCTACGGCGCCGACCCTCTCAAGGATACGGAAGGGTCCGACGAAACGTGGGCTAAGCTTCCCGCCTCCACCGAAGCGAATAGTGCCCCACGTCGAAGAAATCTTCAGGAACACCAGATCTCCAACCTAGCACAAACAAGGTCTCTACACTTAGTCTAAAAAAAGCAATCACAAGCAAACACAAGAACAAAATCTAGATTCTAAGCTATACCTCAAACTCCAAAGGTCTCCGGTGGCTATCGGCCCAATGCCGCTGCCTGTCCTGCGCCACCCGAAGTCTATCTCTAATGAACTTGACCTTCTCCGCTGCATCAACCACCATCTCCGGGCCAAGCAAAGCTCTCTCGCCTACATCATCCCATGATAACGGTTTACGACACCTCCTTCCATATAATGCCTCGAAAGGTGACATCTCGATACTGGCTTGGTAGCTGTTGTTGTAAGCAAACTCTACCAAGTGCAAGTGATCCTCCCAAGAGCCTCTGAAATCCAGAACACAAGTGCGAAGCATGTCCTCAAGTGTCTGGATGGTCCTCTCTGACTGACCATCTATCTGTGGGTGATATACAGTACTAAACTTGAGCTGGGTGCCCAAGCTAGCCTGCAGACTCCTCCAGAAATGCGAAGTAAAGCGATTGTCCCGATCTGATACTATGCTCACAGGAACTCCATGCAGTCTGACTATCTGGCGCACATACATCTCTGTTAGTCTCTCTGTATACGTACCCACTTTGAATGGTAGAAAGTAGACCAATTTGGTCAACCTATCCACTATGACCCAAATCGTATCCTTCCTGCCTGGAGAACGGGGAAGTCCAGAAATAATATCCATGGTCACATGCTCCCATTTCCACTCCGGAATGGGTAACGGCTGGAGAAAACCTCCTGGCCTCTGTCTCTCCGCCTTCATCTGCTGGCACACTAAGCATCGGGATATGAAGCGTGCTACCTCCCGCTTCATCCCGTACCACCATACATGCTCTCTCAGATCTCTATACATCTTGTTGGCACATGGATGCATAGAGTACTGGGATCGATGCGCCTCCTGAAGAACCTCCTCACGCAACGACCCACTCGGCACACACAACCTGGTACCGTGCCGCAATGAACCATCATCACCAATGGTGAAGTCATCTGATAATCCCATCTGAACCTGCGCCCTGATGCTCCTCAGGGACTCATCCTTAAACTGTGTAGCCCTGATCTGGTCTACCAACTCTGACTGAATCTGCAGTCCCCATATCTGTATCTCAACTCCAGGCACTATCACCTCAATGCCCAAGCTCTCTAGATCTGCCAGAAGATAACGATATGTAGTCAGGCACATAGCTACCGGATACATGCTCAACGCATCCGCAATTACGTTCGCCTTCTCTGGATGGTACTGCAATAATATGTCGAAGTCTTTCATCAACTCCAACCATCTCCTCTGCCTCATGTTCAGCTTTTTTTGGGTAAACACATACTTCAAGCTCTTGTGGTCTTTGAAGATCTCCACACGCTCTTCGTATAAATAGTGTTTCCACAACTTCAGAGCAAAGATGACCGCTGCCAACTCCAAATCGTGGGTAGGGTAGTTCTTCTCATGAGGACGTAATTGCCTGAAAGCATAGGCAATCACCCTCCCATTCTGCTGCAACACACAACCCAGTCCCTTTCCCGATGCATCACTATAGATAGTGAATCCTCCAGAACCTGATGACAATGTCAACACTGGAGCTGTCGTCAACCTCCTCTTCAGCTCATCAAAGGCGATCTGGCACTCCTCTGACCAAACAAACTCCACGTCCTTCCGAGTCAGCTTGGACAACGGCTCTGCAATTCGGGAAAAATCCTGAACAAATCTCCTGTAGTAACCTGCCAGTCCCAGGAAACTCCTGACCTCGGCTACTGAACTTGGAGCACTCAATGCCTCAACTGCCATGATCTTTCTCGGATCCACCGAGATACCCTCTCCAGTCACCACATGACCAAGGAATTCAACCTTGTCAAGGAAGAACTCGTACTTCGAAAGCTTTCCATAAAGATTCTCCTTTCTGAGAGTCTCCAGCACTATCCTCAGATGCTCCTCAAGCTCCTTTGGGGTCTTCGAATATACCAAGATGTCATTTATAAACACCACTACAAACCTGTCCAGATGCTGATGGAACACCTTGTTCATCAGATTCATGAACACTGCCGGGGCATTAGTCAACCCAAACGGCATCACCATGAACTTATACTGTCCATATCTGGTCCAAAAAGTTGTCTTTGGAATATCCTCCTTCCTGACCTTCACCTGGTGGTAGTGTCACTACCACATTTTCTAGGAAAGGGTATTTTAGTCTTTCCTATTTAATTAAATATTGTGCATGGTAAATAATTATTTGTTGTATTATTTAATTATTATTAGATGTTATTTAATTATTTTGGACTTATATTAGTGGACCCAACTAGTTTTAGTTTTGACCCATGGACCAACATGAATTAATTAGTTAGACTAGGCCCATTTAGAAAGCCCATTGTTAAGGAGATGGATTAAAATTAATTAAATTATTAGACTAGAAGCTTCCTTCCTTAATTATTTCTTCATGAGAGGCCCCAAGGGGTACATTGGATATTTTATAATTGCTTGGGGAAGGGGTAAGGCTGGCCTATATTAAAGGGGGGGAATTCCCTCTCCTCTCATTCTCATTCCAAATCTAGATCTAGAATTTCCCACTCCCAAATTCCTTTCATTCCCATTCCAATTCTCCACCAAATTCATTCCAAATTCTTTCCAATTCACCATTAGAAAGTTGAGAAGCAAGGATCTAGAAGGAGGAAGCAAGGATCTACAAAGAAGAGCAAGGATCTACAATTTGGAAGCAATTTTATCTCAATTGGAGGTTTTATTGGGAATCCATCTCCCAATAGGTATAATTCAGTTTTTCCCCTTAAAATAGCTTCTAAATCTGAGATTTAATCATGTAAAATCAACCCATATGTATGTACTACCCATAGGATTTGATTTTGTGTTCATAGGAGACCCATAGAGAAAGTTATGGTGCTTCTTGTGTCAATTTTGGAGGAATTCCGAATTTACATTTTGTTGTGTGTGTCAATTGATCCTATAGATCAATTGGACATGTGCTTATGTGTTTGGGGCTAGTGTCGTGTCCACAATTGGGTACGTGTAGGTCGTATCCCAACAATTTGGTGATACGTGTCATTTTGGGAGGTTTTCCTCCGACACGGGACTTTGTACATGTTGTATTTTGATACGGACACATAGATCTACATTTGACACTTTGATTTATTCATAAATATTATTTATAACTTGTTTGTGTCCTTCGGGGTACAATTGGTTGTGTGTTGGACTCGTGTCGCATGAGTATCCTAGATCTAGTTGGATACGGTGTGGTACTCTCTATTTTGTGTGTTTATGTGTAGATCTAATTATTTGTGGTTTAATTATTCAATTATAAATTAGTAAATATATATATAGATGTTATATATTTATTTTAGTGTAATTATTATGATATTTATTGTAGCATAGATCTATGTATTTTTTATGTGTACTAATATAATGTATAAATATATATGTAGCTTTCTTTACATATATTTATATATGTTACAACTTGTTAATAAAATAAATTATATATAAATGTTTTATAAAATATATTTATGTGTTTAAATGAGTAATTATATTAATTATAATTATTATATAATTTTAATTGTATATTAATGAATGTATTTTTATATGAGCATTTAGCCATGTTAAAATATGTACATTAGTACATGGAATGTGTATTGTAGCTTTTAATATTTATTTATATGTATAGGATTATGTATATATAAGTATTATTTATTTATTTGTTTTATATATATATATATATTGATTTATATATTTATATATTTATATATATATTTTTTTATATATTAATTATTTTGGCGACAGCAGCTATTAATGACAGATTCTGTCATTAATAAACCGTGAGCAGCAGCAGCCGCTATAGCTATTAATGACAGAATCCTGTCATTAAATACACAGCAGCGGGCGGGATTTGAACAGCTTTAGTGACGGTTTTCTGTGACAGTTGTTAACTGTCACCAATTAAGTGACAGTGGGTTTATTATACAGCAATTTGGCGACAGTTAGAATTGTCACTATAGGGCCTGTTTATTGAAAATCAGTGTTTTAATACACTATTTTCAGTGATAGTTAGGCAGTTTTAATTTATATTTTATATATGATAATTATATATATATATATATATATATGTATATATATGTGTGTTTATTGTGAGGTATAATACTAGTATTGTTATAATTTTAATTGTATAATATAATAGTTTATATATAATATATTATGTATAAGGATAAATAATATACCTATATGTATCTTGAACATTACTTTGTGTGGATACCAAGTGGGTTCAAACCATGATTCCTAATTGTTGAATTTAATATCCTATATTGTTATATACTTTATTGATTGATATATATATATGGTGAGGATTTACCTTGGATTCACGTATCCGAAGATACGGTATCCTAATATTTAGATTGTGGTTCCTAAGACTTAGATTTCAGTATTTTGATCCAAGATTTTGGTGCTAGACTTGTGCAACTTAGAAATAGATAGTTGACTCATAGTTGACCATAGTTGACTCATAGTTGACCACAGTTGACTTTTGACTCAGAATTGACTTATTGACCTAGAAGTTGACTAGTTTAACTTGTTCTCTTTTCGGGACCTTGTATTAATGTTGTATTCCATATCTAGGTCTTCGAGGTACCGAGTCAGACATCTGTGAGACTATTCATTGGACTTCAGGCGAGTACATTCTCTGATAGTTTCTCATTTATGATATCCTCTATGTTCATTGTATCTAGTATAGATATCCATGTTCTCTTGACACTATGGTTACACGGATTGGTATATCCGGATCTCGTCATGAGATGTTATTCCTTGGTATATTGTGTATATGGTGCAAGTATTGTTTCATTGGTTATCTTGTACATGTACAGACACCGATTCTCGGGAAGACTAGCTATCTTCTTGGGGAATCTCGTGCCATAACATACCGTGGTTGGATCTATTATACCAGTCGGGGGTGGAGAGTATTAGTATAGATATGTGATCAATATCCCTATTGAATAAAGTACAGATTACATAATAGTGTTGATCATGCACCGCACGTATGATTAGTCAGGCCGCATTGCATCTTGCCCAAGCCGATCACATGTTAAGCTAGTACTCACACACTTAGTCATTAATATTATTGTTCCATTGGCATATTGTTCATTATTGTATTTATTTCCAATATTTCCTTATGGTATATATATCTCTTATATCTATTGTCCATCTTGTTTATCCATAGTTATTTAGCGTTACATAGTTTTTATCATTGATTAGAACTGCTGTTAGAGATGTACTCTGCTCCTTTCCTGACTGGATATATTTTTCCAGATGACACTGAGGAGTGGTACCCTACCTATTATGGACCCCAGGATGTTGTGGGTTTAGATTCTGAGACCCTGGCTCAAGAGGGACTTATCCCAACTGAGACAGTTGACCCTGGAGTTGTAGCTTCGTAGTATTCTTTTGTACTGGATTTGTCTCCAGCTTATTTCTGTATTCTTCAGACTCATTGATGTATTTTAGACTCATGAGTTGTTTTGTGACTATTCTATTCTTTATCTGATTCGTGCTCATTTCTGTCTTATTCTGTGATTGAGTATACTATCATTATTGATGGTTCATTATATTGTCAGATAGACTATCTAGACAGCGTTCTACCGCCGATTCTGCGGTGTAAGCTGGACGTTGTTTCCGACTAGTACCCTTACACCGGGTGCGGGTCGTGACACGTTTTTGGTGGTGGCCTATGTAGGTCTAGCTTCACAAAGTATGTGATGTCGTGGTAGTGCGACAACTTAGTTGTACTACTGCGAGCCTGTGATAGGATATAGGAAATAGGCTGAGATACTCAATCACATGTAGGAAAATTCTTTTGATTCAACTATTCTCCTTTGATATTGATACTTGATCTCTTAATCTGTCCTTTCCTTAAATATCTTACATCTTGTGCCATATTGATTCTCATTCCGTCTTTTTATGAGACATACTCGGAGATACTTGCGGAGGCACGCAAGGTTGAGCGGGATTTGGGTTTGAAGACCAAGAGAGACCGTGATTCTTTTCTGGGGGCCAACGGCAGTGCAGTATCTCCTAAGCATCCTCATTTCCAGTCCAGACCTTTCCAGCAGCCACAGAAGAACCAGACTCCAGCTAGAGCATCTTTTCACCACGTACCTCAGCTGCAGAGACAGTTACAGCAAGCTCCATGCAACTACTGCAAGAAGCCCGGCCACATCTGAGAAGTTTGCAGGAGGAGGCTAGGAGTTTGTTTGTATTGTGGTACTGAAGGGCATCAATCGAGGGAGTATCCTCGTCGTGCAGTTCAAGGAGCAGCTCCAGCTCCGAGGGCACAGACGAGACCACCTGCAACACAGCCGAGGGGACCGCTTCCGACACAGCAGCAGCGTTTTGTCCAGCATCAACAGCAGGGAGGTGTTCGGCAGGGACGAGCGTTTGCTATGACCGTCGAATAGGAGGAACCCATCGGAGATGTCATTGCAGGTTCTATTCTTCTTGATTACATTCCAGCTTTAGCTTTTTTTGATAGTGGTGCTTCCCATAGTTTTATATCTGTTTCTTTTGCTCTAAAGCATGGTTTGGTAGCTGAGTCTTTGGTTAGGACTTGCAAGATCATGACCGGGGGAGGCATTATCCTGGTTAATGATATTTGCAAGGATCGGAGAGTTACTCTGGGTGGCCGGGAGTTGAGTGCGTGTCTACTTGTAATGCCACTTCCGAGCTACGACATTGTACTCGGGATGGATTTGTTGAGTAGGCACCGTGCTAGCATAGATTATAGAGGAGGTAGAGTTTTGTTTGGTCCGCCAGGAGAGCCAGAGTTTGAGTTTGTTAGAGGAGCTACAGAGCAAGGAAAAGGCATTATTTGTGGAGCTATGGTGGAAGACAAGGAGTTGCCACATCCGTTGATAGCAGATTTCTTGGATGTGTTTCCTGAGGAATTGCCAGGATTGCCGCCAGATCGAGATGTTAAATTTTTTATAGACTTGGTGCCAGGTGCAGAACCAATTTTGCAGCATGTCTATAGAGTAAACAACAGCAAGCTGGTTGAGTTGAAGAAGCAGGTGGACGAATTGCAGGATAAGGGGTTTATCAGATCGAGTTATTCACCATGGGGAGCCCCGGTATTGTTTGTGCCGAAGAAGGATGGATCGGTGCGCATGTGCATTGATCACTATCAAGAATAAGTATCCTTTGCCACGGATTGATGATCTGTTTGATCAGTTGAGTGGTGCCAAGGTATTTTCTAAGATAGATTTGAGATCAGACTACCATCAGGTGAAGGTGAAGCTGGAGGACATACCGAAGAGTGAGTTTTTCCTCCGACACGAAACTTTGTACATGTCGTATTTTGACATGGACACATAGATCTACATTTGACACTTTGATTTGTTCATAAATATTATTTGTAACTTGTTTGTGTCCTTCGGGGTGCAATTAGTTGTGTGTTGGACTCGTGTCGCATGCGTATCCTAGATCTAGTGGGATACGGTGTGGTACTCTCCATTTTGTGTGTTTATGTGTAGATCTAATTATTTGTGGTTTAATTCTTCAATTATAAATTAGTAAATATATATATATGTTATATATTTATTTTAGTGTAATTATTATGATATTTATTGTAGCATAGATCTATGTATTTTTTTATGTGTAATAATATAATGTATAAATATATATGTAGCTTTCTTTACATGCATTTATATATGTTACAACTTGTTAATAAAATAAATTATATATAAATGTTTTATAAAATATATTTATGTGTTTAAATGAGTAATTATATTAATTATAATTATTATATAATTTTAATTGTATATTAATGAATGTATTTTTATGTGAGCATTTAGCCATGTTAAAATATGTACACATTAGTACATGGAATGTGTATTGTAGCTTTTAATATTTATTTATATGTATAGGATTATGTATATATAAGTATTATTTATTTATTTGTTTTATATATATATATATTGATTTATATATTTATATATATATATATTTATATATATTAATTATTTTGGCGACAGCAGCTATTAATGACAGATTCTGTCATTAATAAACCGTGAGCAGCAGCAGCCGCTGTAGCTATTAATGACATAATCCTGTCATTAAATACACAGCAGCAGACGGAATTTGAACAGCTTTAGTGACGATTTTCTGTGACAGTTGTTAACTGTCACCAATTAAGTGACAGTGGGTTTATTATACAGCAGTTTGGCGACAGTTTTGCAGTGACAGTTAGAACTGTCACTATAGGGCCTGTTTATTGAAAATCAGTGTTTTAACACACTGTTTTCAGTGACAGTTAGGCAGTTTTAATTTATATTTTATATATGATAATTTTATATATATATATATATATATATATATATATATATATATATATGTATGTATGTATATATATATATACGTGTTTATTGTGAGATATAATACTAGTATTGTTATAATTTTAATTGTATAATATAATAGTTTATATATAATATATTATGTATAAGGATAAATAATATACTTATATGTATCTTGAACATTACTTTGTGTGGATACCAAGTGGGTTCAAACCATGATTTCTAATTGTTGAATTTAATATCCTATATTGTTATATACCTTATTGATTGATATATATATATGGTGAGGATTTACCTTGGATTTACGTATCCGAAGATACGGTATCCTAATATTTAGATTGTGGTTCCTAAGACTTAGATTTCAGTATTTTGATCCAAGATTTTGGTGATAGACTTGTGCAACTTAGAAATAGATAGTTGACTCATAGTTGACCATAGTTGACTCATAGTTGACCACAGTTGACTTTTGACTCAGAATTGACTTATTGACCTAGAAGTTGACTAGTTTAACTTGTTCTCTTTTCGGGACCTTGTATTAATATTGTATTCCATATCTAGGTCTTCGAGGTACCGAGTCAGACATCTGTGAGACTATTCATTGGACTTCAGGCGAGTACATTCTCTGATAGTTTCTCATTTATGATATCCTCTATGTTCATTGTATCTAGTGTAGATATCCATGTTCTCTTGACACTATGGTTACACGGATTGGTATATCTGGATCTCGTCATGAGATGTTATTCCTTGGTATATGGTGTATATGGTGCAAGTATTGTTTCATTGGTTATCTTGTACATATACAGACACCGATTCTCGGGAAGACTAGCTATCTTCTTGGGAATCTTGTGCCATAACATACCGTGGTTGGATCTATTATACCAGTCGGGGTGGGGAGTATTAGTATAGATATGTGATCAATATCCCTATTGAATAAAGTACAGATTACAGAATAGTATTGATCATGCACCGCACGTATGATTAGTCAGGCCGCATTGCATCTTGCCCAAGCCGATCACATGTTAAGCTAGTACTCACACACTTAGTCATTAGTATTATTGTTCAATTGGCATATTATTCATTATTATATTTATTTCCAGTACTTCCTTATGGTATATATATCTATTGTGCATCTTGTTTATCCACAGCTATTTACTGTTACATAGTTTTTATCATTGATTAGAACTGCTGTTAGAGATGTACTCTGCTCCTTTCCTGATTGGATATATTTTTCCAGATGACACTGAGGAGTGGTACCCTACCTATTATGGACCCCAGGATGTTGTGGGTTTAGATTCTGAGACCTTGGCTCAAGAGGGACTTATCCCAACTGAGACAGTTGACCCTGGAGTTGTAGCTTCATAGTATTCTTTTGTACTGGATTTGCCTCCAGCTTATTTCTGTATTATTCAGACTCATTGATGTATTTTAGACTCATGAGTTATTTTGTGACTATTCTATTCTTTATCTGATTAGTGCTCATTTCTGTCTTAGTTCTGTGATTGAGTATACTATCATTATTGGTGGTTCATTATATTGTTAGATAGACTATCTAGACAGCGTTCTACCGCCTGCAGCGTAGGCTGGGCGTTGTTTCCGACTAGTACCCTTACACCGGGTGCGGTTCGTGACAGGTAGCCTGTCCTCAGATCAATCCTGGAAAATACCATCGCTCCGCTCAACTGGTCAAAAAGATCATCAATACGCGACAGCAAATACTTGTTCTTGATTGTGAGGTTATTCAAAGCCCTGTAGTCGATACACATCGGTATCGACCCATCCTTCTTCGGCACAAAAAGTACCGGAACATCCCACGGGGAAGAACTAGATCTGATAAATTCCTTGTCCTGAAGCTCATCCACCTGCTTCTTCAACTCTATCAGCTCACTGTTGCTGACTCTATAGACGTGCTGGGATATCGGCTCTGCACCTGGCACCAAGTCTATAGAGAACTCCACATCTCTTCCGGAGGTAACCCTGGCAACTCCTCCAGAAAGACATCCATGTACTCCTCTATCAATGGATGTAGCAACCTCGGTTCTACCACCAGGGCTCCGCAGAAGACTCCCTCGCTCTGCTCCGCTGCTCCTCTGGCAAACTGAAACTTTGGCTCACCCGGCGGACTAAACAACACTCTGCCTCCACGACAATCTATACTAGCACAATACATACTCAACCAATCCATCCCGAGTACAATATCGTAGCTCGGAAGTGACATTACGAGTAGGCACACACTCAACTCCCGGCCTCCCAAGGTAACTCTCCGGTCTCTGCAGACATCATTGACTAGGATGATACTACCCCCGGTCGTGATCTTGCAGAGTCTAGCTAAAGTTTCAGCAACAAGATGGTGTCTAAGAGCAAAAGATACAGACACAAAGCTATGGGAAGCACCGGAATCAAATAAAGCAAGTGTTAGAATGGAATTAAGAAGAACAGAACCTGAGATCACATCACCAACGAAGCAAGATACGATATCATCAAAGAAGGACAGTAATATTGCAAAAGAAAACAATTTCAGGAAAAATTAAAGATAGCAAATGAAAGCAGGAAGGGTCCTAGTTGTGATTGAGCACACTCTCTCTCAGCCTATATCCTATATCCTATTACAGGTAAACCTAAAAACTAGACCTGCATACTAGACCTGCATGGGCCACCACCAAAAATGTGTCACGACCCGCACCCGAAAAATCGGGCATGAGTCGTGGGTACGTCCAGCCTACGCCGCAGAATTGACGGTAGAACGCTGTAAAAGTCCGTTCTAGGTCAAACAAATCTATATATCTCACAAAAATCTAACAATAACCTCTCCAAAAGGAGGGCAACCATGCAATATATATATGAATACTCAATCACAATAATCTAGGGGAAGAGTAAAAGCACGATATGATATCAACAAAGAAACAGAACCAAAGAGAGCAAGACAATATCCAAAATACAGTCCAAGTCTATAATAGTCTACAACATCTCACAGGCAACTAAATAATAACTACAATCATCCAAAATAATCAACTAGGAACATCCCAGGAAACCCACCTAGGTAACTAGGGCGCTAACAGCGTCTCCTCGCAGGGTTCCTCCTCAGTCTCGGGGTCACAACACTCCTCGACACCCGGCCCGTAGAATGTCGGGCAATAATCCTCAGGATTCTCTGGAAAAAATATGTCCAGTCAGGACTGGAGCGAAGTACATAACTCTGAAAGCAACTCCAAATACATGGTAAGGTGTATATGACGAGCAATAGAAAAGTATACAAGATGCACAGGAAAATAAATATATGATGGAGCAGATAAAGTAGCTGCAATGTAAACTGGAGAACAATACAAGTAGAGAAGTAACTGCATGTAAGAAAACATGAATACTAGCTAAGTGCCTTGAGCACAAGTTCGTTATATGATCGGCTTAGGTTGCACATGAAAAATACTACGATAACTCCGTTATGCGTGAGTTGCATAACCGACATACACATGAATACTGTTTGGCTTTGATCACATAACCAACTCCTACTCCCTCGTCCGCCAGCCTCCCTACCAAAACCAAGTTGTAGCGCAAACTCGATATATGTCACACATCCTTGAGAACGAGCTTCTTACCATGCTCCATTGTCAAGTGCACATCACCGATGACTATAACTACACCCGTCTCCTTGTTGCCCATATTCACACGTCCAAACCTACCGCTGTAGTATATATGACGTAAAGATCCTCCTATATGGAGTGGCGTGATATGATGCCCCCGTGTCCATAACCAAATCGCCATCATGACACATGCCACAGGGTTCCTCTACGTTAGTTGCTGCGATGATGAGATTTCCCATAGCTGTGAGATCCTCCTGATCATCCTTGCCTTTGGACTTCTTAGCTTTAAGTTTCATGCAGTTCCTCTTGATATGATCCCTTTCACCACAGTGATAGTAGCTCTCCTTGCGGTACATAGTCGTAAGATCCTAGAACTCCCAATTGTCCTCGCTTGCGACTTGGGTCTTCGCTTCCCGTAGGAAGCCACCAAAGCGGACTCCTGCGACGATTCCACTTGCTTACGCGGATCTCCTCATTCAACAAGCTGCTTTTGACTGCCTCCATCATGACAACTCCACCAGGCGCGGAGTTGCTCACCGACACCACCAGCGTCTCCCAACTTTTTGGCAGAGAACTCATAAGCAAAAGGTCCTGAAGCTCATCATCAATCACTATCTTCATCGCAGACAGATGATTGATAATACCCTTAACCTAGTTCAGATGTTGTGACACTGGGGCACCCTCCGTGTACTTCGAGTTGACGAGTTGACAAATCAGAAATACCGTATTGCCAGCCTTTTTCCTTTCGTACAACGAATGCAACTTCTCCCACAATACTTTTGACAAACTCACAATGGACATGTGGTGAAACACCGAGTCGTCCAGCCATTAGCGGATGAATTCAACGGCCTTCCATCCATTCATTTCCAGTCTTCAACAGCTTTGTCCGATGGCTTAGCGTTATCGCCCTCCAACGGACCATGCAAGTCCTTGCACCAGAATATATCCTCCATCCTTTGATTTTAAATTGCCCAATTCTCCCCTGTGAGGGTGATCATACGAGTATTCATCTGCTCCGTAGACATAGTTGCCAGAACCAAAACCAGTAGCTCTCATACCAGATGTTGGAAATCGGACACGTCCTACAAGCGTTCTGATACGTGTCTGAGAGTGACCGCAATGAAAACTTTAGGCCAACCCACCTAAGATAACTAACCCATGTCTAATGAACATCAAGCACAGATAAAGACAAATATATGGCACCGTCCGCTTGGTTAGACCAGCCAAGGGTGAAGAATCTCGTCGAAATGTTAACACATTTCGGTGGAAGACAAAAGTCGGGGACAGGCAGCCAAGACTCACGGAGAGGCTGATAGTTAGGGACTTTGGTCTCAGCCGTGTCATTGATGTCGGTCGGATCCCTGTGGTACAGAAGATGCTACGCATGGCAGCTAGCGTCGATGTGACAGACGAGGAGCTGGAGACGAAGGAAGATGCAAACCAAACTGGGGGGGATCAGAGATCGGTGGCATGGGGGAGCAGGAACTCTGTCGCGGGACGATAGACATGGAGTCCAATTGAGAAGCCATGGGGTAAACACCCTCTCATCAGACTGGAGGGTCAAAAATTTAATTTGATATAATATAAAAATTTAGAATAAATGTAAGATTTGATTATATTTAAAATTTATATTAAATATTTAATTTGACTATATTTGGACATCCATAATTGGTGTTGGGCTATTTTTGGTGGAATATGATTCTTATTTTAAGGCTTTCTATTTAAAAAATTATATTATGACCTAAAATATGATTTCTCATCCTATAAATATATGTGGAGGGTGGAGGCACTAATTTTAGCATAAAGTTGGAGATTCGGGATGCTCGTCCATAGAAAATATAAGAGAAAGTCCGTGTTTTGCTCTTAGGAATTCGCCATCCAAGACAGAAGGAAGAAGGAGATCTAATCAGGGAGTCATCAATTTCGGTTAGGGAAATTGCCACTGGTTGGTGAGCGATTTCAATTGTAATCTTTTATTTTTCTTCTTGAGTGTGGAGAGGGGGTTGAACCTATTAGGAAAAAGGGTTTTAACATTGATTTTGTCCATTTTGTAATTTTATTTGAGTTATAAAGGTTAAAAATTTTCTAGGTGACGTAGTCACCGCCATATAAAAAATCTCCTATCCGATATGGGATTGTATCTCATTTCCGATTGAGCGCTCAAAGGAGAGTGACAATGGAGTTGGTAATTTAGTCCCATATCGGATAGGATGTGGGATAATGAGGTATAGATAATTGGGATTGGTTCAGGCCTTACATAAAAATTACCTTTTATGGCATATGGGCCCAATCCAATATTGTACCTCATTGGCCAACTCCGGTTCGGATCATACCACGTTCCCAACAAGTGGTATCAGAGCCCAAGGTTACGGGGCTGGTTTGAGCGGCTCTAATTGGTTTGAGACAGATGATGCTGAAAGTTCAGGGATTATACAGGCTCTTCTCTAAGTGGAGTTGGAGCATCAACTACACGAATTGACTTTAAAGGTGGATTTGACGAGTACAAGGTGGAGCAAGACGTTGTGGTTGGCATACAATGGTGGTATGGATGAACGTGTCAGGTTTGGTTCTGTGGTCGAACGGGTCGAGATGACAATATGTTGGGTCTCCTGGGTGCTCGGTTAGCGGGAACGAACAAAGGTAGCCGGAGTGTGCTAATGTTGTTCGGTTAGCGGGAACGAGCAAAGGTAACCGAGGTGTACTAAGGGTGCTCGGCTAGCGGGAACGAATAAAGGTAGCCGGGGTGTGCTAAGGTTGTTCGTCTAGCGAAAATGAGCGAAGGTGGAGATTGTTTGATTGTATCTCGTTTCCAGTTGAGCGCTCAAAGGAGGGTGACAATGAAGTTGGTAATTTAGTCCCACATCGGATAGGAGCTGGGATCATGAGGTGTAGATTATTGGGATTGGTTTAGGCCTTACATGAAAATTTACTTTTAAGACATATGGGGCCAATCCAATATCGCACCTCATGGGCCAACTCCGGTTCGGATCACACCACGTTCCCAACAAACTTCTCATCAAACATTTTACCAATACTTAAATTTGTAGAATTTGTAAGAAGCTATAATTAAATGTAGAAGTGTAACTCATAATTTTTTTTGTGCATTCTGTAAACCCTAAAAGATTTTACAAAAATGTTCTGTTGCCTTGATTTTAAGGCCTCAAATTCCTAAAGATTGCACCAGGTTCCCTAGTTGCCATGCTAATATACCAAAATTCTCTGCGCTCACCAACTCCTTAGCCCTTCTCAGAAGACTCTTCCCATCCTTCTCTGCTACTTGCACCAACTTGGGGCACTTCAGCAGTCCAATGTAGGTTCCAAGATCATGAACGCATGCCGGATTCTTGATCTTGAAGAAGTCGAGAACGATCTCAACTCCCACATGGGTGTAACAAGAATGGCTCCACGGAAGCTCGAACTTCTCTGCCAAAACCCTAAAGTTCTCGTTGAGGAAAACCCCGGGAAGTTTAGTTACCGGGTCGTTGACGTTCACTACTCTCAACACCTTCACCCCAAGATCTTTGCACCTCTTCTTGAACTCCGAGTTGCCGACCCTCGGACCGCCGTAGGAGTAAACGGTGATCGGTATCTCCCGGTCCAGCCCGTCTCGGTTCAGACCGAGCTCCGCGAGATCGTAAGCGAGTAGTTTTGCCAAAGAACTCCCCATGCTATGTCCGGCCAACGTAATGCTAACCTCCTCATCTTTGTACTTGCTGACGAGTCTCGACACTTCGGAGAGCAGCTGCTGTCTACAACTCCCATGGTTGAACTTGCAAGTGCTGTCGTCGGAAGTGTAGAGGCTGAGAAACCCGGACTCCACCCTGACTTCAGGCCGAGGATCGTTCGGGTCGAGTCTCGCCGCCGTTAGCGAGCTCATGAAGTTGGCAACCCACTCGGACGAGGTCACCGTCCCGCGAAACGACACCAGAATGTCCCTCCTGCCGAGCCTCTTCACCTCGTCGTCGGATGACACGGCAATGTATCCGATCCAATGGCTCTCGCAGTTGCTAGAGTTCGCTTGAGTACTGGGAATGGCGATGTCGGGCGTGGCATAGATGTACTTGGTCACGTCGTAGCCGCATCCGTCCATCCCCACTTGTTCGAGCATGCGCGATTTCCCGTACTTGCAGTTCAAGTAGCGCTTCGAGCTCGGATCGACATCGAAGGCATTGTAGCATGCGATGACGAACTCCCCGTAGCGCACAATCTCTCGTCGAAGTAGGGGATGCAGTGGCTCGACGAGGTCTTCCCAGTCGTCCGAGCCCTGAATCTCCCTCCATTCGTTCGCCAACTTAGGCCTGGGCTCTGCTAGTACAGGAGTTGGTTTCGGAGTGAAGGAAGGAGTGGCTACTAGCGCCTTGGAGTGCTGCGAGACCGAGGTAGAGGTGACGACAGAGGGAGACGACGACCGAGCTAGAGCTAGAGCTCGGCTTCGGGAATGCAACTTGTTGGCAATTGTCAGTGAGGAGTAATTATAGGATGTGGAAACTCTTGAAGCCATGGAAGCTGAGAGCTCGGATTGGTTTGGATGAAGAGGAGAAGCTTGCGACTAAGTTGAAATTGAGGAGGAGAGGAGAGGTGGTGAGTACTTATAGACACGGTTTCGGCCGGTGGAGGAGAGTAGTGTAGTTGGTGTTCAAACATAAAATATGGTGTTGAATAAAAGCAGGGTATATGCACGCATGTTTGTTGAGGCAATTTGACTGCGTGGTCGGTTTTGGGTTCAGGCCGGGGCCGGGTTCATTTATTTTTGGTTCGAGTTAGATATTGGGTGGGGGTGGTCCATGAAAGATACAAATTACATGCATGAGAGAGAGAGAGAGAGAGAGAGAGAGAGAGAGCGCTCCGGCTGCGACTGGACTGTTTGCAAAGCTCATTAAAGTCCCAGAAAAGAAAGCTCTGTTCCACTGCCACTTTCTACGCGGCACTTCCTACGCGGTGGGGGATTGGATCTTGTTGTCTAAATGTTGGTCCCTAGCTACTCCCTAGCTCACAGGACGAGGGTCAATGCCATATCAGCATGTTTAGCAACATACAAGCGACGTCTTGACATTCCGATATTTTTTAGCGACATAAATGCACGTCGCAATACGTCGTAATACGTCGCAACACGTCGCTAAATTGAAAAAAAAAATAACAAAAAACTGAATACAGTTTGTAAAATATTTTCTAACAAAACTCTACCTACAGTTATAAAATTACAGTTTATATAAATAGATCCGGAACAACACTCCGTTGAATTTTCTGGGTTCGTCGACTCTTTCGGTGGAACACTCAACACCAAAAAAGTTTGGTGTACAGTTAATATGAATAATAAACTAAACTCATGTAGAAAGAAATCTACAAAGTTACATTACACTAAATATGTCCCAAAAAGTAGGTAAATAATTTTAAAATAAGTGTCACATGCATCTTTGAATATAATAAAAAGTATGAAATAAATACATGAAAGACCCAAGAATGGGCCAATACACACAAACACACTTAAACCTGTCCAAACAAGGACTACTATTGATAAGGAGGAGCACCATCGCGCATCTAGGATAAAAGGAACTCATACTGCTCCTGTGAAAGCGTCACCGATGTCGATGGAGGAGGCAGTGATGGAGGCGATGCCGATGCCGGCGGACCAGGAGGACGTATCTGCTCCAATGCTAGCAGTCGAGCATTGTATGAATCTATGGCAGATACCACCCTCAAAGTGTTCTCCGCCACCGACCGGCTAAACAAATCATGCGCGGTATGGATCCTCGCAAGTGAGTCGCTCATAGCCGTATGCGACGCCTCCAACTCCGTCTGTCTGTGCTCCGTAGACGCGGCCAGAGTTGCCAAGCTGCGCTCTGTCATCTGTCCCATAATCCTGAGCTCCATAAGGTTGTGCTATATCGTATGGCTCATAGTCCTGAGCTCCATAAGGCTATGCTCGAGCGAATTAAACATGCGGTGATCGTCGCATCGTTCGTCTGCGGTGCAGACTGTAACCGCTCCGTAATCCTCCATAGCAACTCATCACGCAGGTCAGCAATATGATGGTCAACGCTCTCCTGGGATCGTGCTGACGCCTGCGAAGGTTGCGAGGAATGCACATTGACAGAGGGGGCCCTGGATGACTGCGTTGTAACATAGGTGCCCTAGGATCCCATACCGTAGTACGTACCGCTCTGAAGACCACCAACGGCGATCATCCAGAGCTCGCCCGCCGACGGAGCTGTAGAGGGCTGCGAGGAAGTACCAGCCTCTCCCTCTGCAGGTGCACTAGCAGTCGCCCACTCACGTAGTTTAAGATACTCGTTCTAGAAAAGTGGTTGCTAACGTCTAAGTTACTTATTACTAACTATATAGATATCTATTTCCATATTTTCTAAGTTACATTAGAACTAATACAGGATAGTAAAACGTACATAGGTCTGCGTGACCTTCTCATCGATGAGCATTCCACCCTTCCGGTGGGTGGCCAGGAAGACTGTCACCATGTTGGCGTCATCACCCTTCTGTACCTATTAAAAATTATATTATTTGTTATTAAAATTAAACATCTTATCCTACTTGTATTAAAATAATATATATTCATTATAATACATACCAAACGACAAAAATATTCTGTCATGGGAATCGAGCCACCGCACCACTTTTCTGCCTTCGACCTAGCCGCCTTTGCCTTCTCCGACCGTTCCTTGTACTTGGGTTTGTCGAATTTCGCCATCATTGCAATCCACTGCTCAGGCGTGATCCAACCGTGGATCGGTTCTCCATCACGATCACGGACCTTTTGGTCGTTGATCGCATCACGGATCAGCTTGGCGGTGACGACAGAAAACTGCTCCTCGATCTTCTCAGCCTGATGTGGTGGATAGAAATAGATTTTCTACAAGAAGTAAAATAGAGAGTTACATAATATGCATAAATGATTATTGATATTAAAAGTAAATATATTTTTACCTTGAAGTGAGCAAACAAAAATGCCTTCCTTTCTTCAGGAGCATCTGAGTAGTTGATCCAAGGCCCACTATAGTTCTGCCTCAGAAAATATTCCAGTGCTCTCTGTACCGCCGATGGACGATATTTATACAACGATAATTAAATTCATGAATATATAGATATAATCATTTAGAAAATGTTAACTATTTAACTTACTTTCTAGGCCCGTCCCACCAAATCTCCATCATTGTCTCGCCCAAAGGTGTGCATGGAGGATCAAGAAATCACGCAAATCAGCGATATTAGCGCAAAAGAAGAATAAGGCTTATTCTGCCTTTTTACATCATTGGGGACGTGGAGATTGGGAACCATAACTTTTTCTCTGCCATATGAATACAACAGTTCAGCCATGTGAGTAGCACATGATCCATGATGAGCGTATCTTCCAATAAATCAGGTCTTCTTTACGCGGATGGGCTTATCTTGGCGTAATCTGGAGCTTTGCATAGGTTGGCGTAAAACTGAGGAAGTCATCAATCGGCCGTCAGCATTCCGCGTAATCTGAAGAGCGGACAAATTCTTCTTTTGATGGCGTAAAAGCTGAGAGGTCGCCACTTATTTTCCCTTGCAGTGATTGCAGGGACCATCTGCCTCCTTATAGGCGGGAGATGTATTTTTACGCGCGGGACGCGGAGTAGATTTCTGGATTGGCACTGAGGCACTGCCAGAAGCTCTGTCTGCCACATCACAAACGGGAGACAAAATTTTACGCGCAGGGCGCGGAGTAGACTTCTAGATTGGCACTAAGGCACTGCCAGAAGCTCTGTCTGCCACGTCACAGACGGGAGACAAAATTTTATGCGCAGGGCGCGGAGTAGACTTCTGGATTGGCACTGAGGCACTGCCAGAAGCTCTGTCTGCCATGTCACAGACGGGAGACAAAATTTTACGCGCAGGGCGCGGAGTAGACTTCTGGATTGGCACTAAGGCATTGCTAGAAGCTTTATCTGCCACGTCACAGATGGGAGACAAAGTTTTACGCGCGGGACGCACAGGTTGCGATGTTACAACCTTGTTGGTCGGAGAGAGAGAGAGAGCCCGCAGGAATGGTAGAGGATATCCGGGGCATCCATACTTTACGCAACTTCCTGTTGTCTTGGACAGAGAGGGAATGAGAGCTACCCCCTGCTCGAAGCATATCTTCGTAAGCCGATTGGTCGAATTGGATGACCAAAGTCTTCTTCGTTGATCCTACGGATACAGCATCGTGTTGAGCAATGATTTTCTCGTCAGATGAGAAAGTAGTCCCACTACCAGAAAAAGTCAAATTAGCGACGTCAAAAAACGTCGCTAAATGACAAAAAAACGTCGCTAATTACATTTAGCGACGTAATTAGCGATGTTTTACAGAAGTCGGAAATCAGCACGTCGCAGAAAGGAAAAACGTCGCTAAACGTCGCTATACCGATATTTTTTAGCGACTTAAATGTGTCGCTAAATTAGAGACGTTTAGCGACGCAGCGTCACTAATTAGCGACGTAAACAAACGTCGCTAAACGTCGCTAATTAGCGACTTATATAGCGACGTGACAGCGACGTCTTTAATGATCTGGCAGTACTGCCATGTCAGCAATTTACGACGTACAGCGACGTATTTAGCGACATATTTAGCGACGTCATTAGCGACGTCTATTAACGTCGCTAATTAGCGACGTATTTAGCGACGTTTATAAACGTCGCTAAACGTCGCTAAATACGTCGCTAATTTTACAGAAAAAATAAAAAAAATACTGAATTGTTTCCAAACTATTATTCCTGTAATTTATGAATTTCTAATTAAAAATAGACCCGGAGCAACCCTCCGTTGAATTCTCTGGGTTCGCCGACCCCTTCGGTGGAACACTCAACACCGGTAAATTAACATCATTTAATATGAATAAAAAGTATCACAATCATATAATACACACAAATATTATAGACAGACCTGGAGCAACCCTCCATTGAATTTTTTGCGTACGAAATAACACAAAAAGTACATAAAATATCACAATCACACAATACACAGAAAATAAAAGTATCACAATCACA
This sequence comes from Iris macrosiphon, assembly GCA_036927795.1. Taxonomy (NCBI): domain Eukaryota; kingdom Viridiplantae; phylum Streptophyta; class Magnoliopsida; order Asparagales; family Iridaceae; genus Iris; species Iris macrosiphon. The sequence goes on along the minus strand of JAYESA010000013.1, from coordinate 170,694,664 downwards.
CAAAATGCATAATATATAAGTATCACAGTCACACAATGGGCATAATATATAAGTATCATTTAAAATTCTTTAAAATCCTTTGAATTCTTTATTGCCTACCACCACCCTTAAATTAGGTTTTCTACTTCATCTCGTAACTTTCTTATTTATTTGCTCCTTTAGTTTAGGATTTCTTATACTTAGTATGCTTTAATTTAGGATTCTCCGCTTTTGATTTTTTTTTTTTTTAAAGATTTCTACTTATAAATTTATAAGACATTGCACGGCATTGTAAAGTTTGGACTTTAATTTGCTTTAAGCATCGCGTTATTTCTATTTTAATTCTCGCGTTGTAGAGTTGAAGTGCTAGTTCTTGTATTTTTGTCGTTAGCTTAGCGATCGACGTTTCCCTGCTGCATCATGTGGTATCAGAGTCCTCAATGTGTGGCAAGGCATATGTAAAACCAACGATGGCAGTGACGACTAATATTAATCTTTTTAACGAAGGACAGGAGGATGAAGGCCTTTTTTGACGGTTCATCACACACAAGTCTATCTACGGAAACTGACCCTACGCATCCGATGAGTTACGCAGGCGATAGGCTACCAAAAATGATGAGGCCGACAACATGTTCGAGATCAAAAAATAACGTCATGAGAGAGCAACACCAGTAACCTCACAAAAAATGGTTAAGCATCGTAGCAGAAGAACCATCCACGGAGGACTCATATAGATATGTCTAGCTTGTGTGAGTAACACATTTTGCATCTGTATCAGAAGTTCACACATGGAAAAGGAAGCATCAATGAGTATTCCATAAAGTTTTTGCTTATTTTCAAGTAGAAGCACCTCTATGACCAAAAGGTAACATGTATCTTGTGACGTCACAGTCCCAATATACTAAGGACTATGCTACATGACAATGACAACTATGTGTCAAACAGACTCTACAATTTGATATGTCTACGTTGTCTACGGTTAAGTGTTCTAGCATGCATAATTTGTGGTCAACTTATTACTATATCTCAATTCAAAAGAATAATAAAAGCAAGAAAGACATAAAATAATAAAATTAGCCACTTGATAGTAAGAATAATAAAAGCAAGAAAGACATAAAATAATAAAGTTAGCCACTTGATAGTACATATGTTGGAATATGTCTGATACATAAAGAATATGAACTTACAAAACTAAACTCATATGAGTGAACATGAACATGGATAACACATGTTGATGCTCTTGAACGAAATACTATAAGAAAATATGAAAGATAAATATAATCAATACTACGGTGAGGGTACTCGCAACTGCTTGGGTACTTGTGCCTCAATCTGATTCCTTGGTAGCCTCACAAGATGGAAGTCCTTGATCCTTTGGCGCTTACTTTCCATAAATCTGGATATACAAATTCAATTCGTCAATTTAGAAAGAACGAGAGTCCAAAGGAAGCCGTACACAGTAAGCTAGAAACCAAACGAAACTATGGAAATATGTCTATTAGAATAATATAATTAGTGACTATATTAGTTAGCTTCCAAAAACCTAACCCTAACCCTAACCCCCAGTTCAAAAACTCTAACCCTAACCCTAACCCTAACCTTAACTCTAGGTCACGTGTGTGTGTGTCGTGTCCATGTTTGTGTCGTGTCTGTGTCTGTAATATGTGTGTGTCGTGTCAGTGTCAGTGCCATGTGTGTCATGAGAAAGAGAGAGAGAGAGAGAGAGAGAGAGAGAGAGAGAGAGTTAGGGTTTACCTAGAGGAGGAGGAGGAGGACGCGGCCGGAGGGGGGAGGACGCAGCTGGAAGGGGGTTGCCGGGAGAGAGGAGGGGGCGCTGGAGGGAGGAGGGGAGCCGGGGGGGAGGACGCAGCCGAGGGGGTTCGTCGGAGGGAGGAAGGAGGAGCCGGAGCGGGAGAGATTGAGAGCGGGTTCAAAATTTGGGAGAGGGGGAGGGAGAGATCGAAGAAAATGGGGGGGGGGAATCGGCCCTAAGTAAAAAATTTAGCGACGTTTTAGCGACGCCAATAATGACGTCGCTAATTTAGAATTTAGCGACGAATTTAGCGACTCCAATAATAACGTCGCTAATTTAGAATTTAGCGACGTTTTAGCGACGCCAAAATGACGTCGCTAATTTAGCGACATCTTAAACGTCGCTAATGACGTCGCTAAAATGTCCAAAAAAAATACGTCGCTAAAAACGTCGTTAAACGTCGCTAAATAAAATATATTAGCGACGTTTAGTGACCTAAATTGAACTTATAGCGACTAATCTTTTAAAAACTGAATAAAAGTCGCTAAACGTCTCTAAATGTCGCTAATTAGCGACGTCTTGCGACATTTTTACATGGAGTCGCTAAATTAGCGACGTTTTTACATGGAGTCGCTAAAAAATATCGCTAATCCCGCTTATTCTAGTAGTGTCCCCAGCAGAGTCACCATCTTGTGTTTGATAATAAACGAAAGAAATTGAAACTAGATTTATACGAAACCCTTTCTTTGTTTACAAACAAGAAAAAGAAGTACAATTAATCCTATACGAGGATGTTAAGTACAAAAATTTAATTCTGGAGAAATATTGCTATAGGAGTCTGATCTGCGATCGATCACTTTGTCCCTTGGACCACACGATGACGAAGAAGTGCTGTAGAAGAAGAAGAAGCTTCAAAGGTTGCATGAAAAGTTGAACTCTCGTTGCCAAAGCTCTCTATATGTGCTTTCTTGACCTTGACCTCTGTCTGTGACTCCTGAATTCTCTCCACCTTGGATCCGACCTCTATTATTCTCTGCCCCTTCTGACCCCCTGTGGTCGGAAGTCTCTATTTATAGAGTTTGGCTACAGTCGGCGTAGAAACCGAACATCGGAGAGAGCTGTACCTTTTACGCGGCGGTTATAATAACTGCTACCCACGTATGAATGATTTCCTGAATCTGCATGTGATATGTGTCCCATTATGAGGTAACACGTATAATCGCTCATCGAAGATCACGGCATGCAAGCCATGTAGGTAACTGCCCCTTGCGTAGAGATGGTTGGCATAAAAGCCGAATAACTGTCACGTTGAAATCAAATAGTTATCTTATTGGCGTAGAAGCCAAGTAGCTGTCTTGTTGGCGTAGAAGCCAAATAGCTGTCTTATTGGCGTAGAAGCCAAGTAGCTGTCTTATTGGCGTAAAAGCCAAATAGCTGTCTTATTAGCGTAGAAGCCAAGTAGCTGTCTTATTGGCATAGAAGCCAAGTTCTGCGTAAAACTTGATATCGCATAGGTAATAGGTAACCAGCGTAAACTAGCCAATTATCCTTCTTTGACTGAGGTCTTGAGCGTATTCAGGGCCAAATAGCCTTATCACGCACCTTTGCAAATATATCCTGAGTTGGCGTATTTCGAGGAGGTAGCATACGCCATACTCCTATTGTTGAAAATAGCCAGGTCGACGTATTTCAAGGAGATAGCGTACGGCGTGTTCCTATAGTTGAAAATAGTCTGGTTGGCGTAATATGCAGGGATAGTGACGTGAGCATTTTAACCCTAATTTTAGCTCTCCCAGTCATTAAAAGTAGAACCAAATCTCGTGCATTAAATGCAGAGATCTGCCCCCATCTCGCACATTAACTGCAGAGACGTGCCTCGAGTTCTGTACGAAGAACAGCTTTTGACGTGGCGGTTGGTTTTGTCTTATCCTGAGCGTAAATCTCATCTCTGCCTGTGTAGAATAGGCAGCGTATTCCTTGAATGCGTAAACGACGTCTTATATCAAGGGTTATGTCACTAGACGACAGTCTGGAGTTCTGTGCAGAGTCATCATTATAGCCGTCCTCTCGATCGTCGTGCAGTACTCTTTGTCATGAGTCAGGTTCACTGCTTCAACTGACAGGTTCATTCGAGGAATACGAAGAGTTCCTCGTACAATTTCCCGCTGCATTAAAAGCAGACATATTTTACGCCGAAGTGGCGATGTAGCAACATTTTTACGCCGAAGCAGTCTGGAAGGACTGCTTTACGCGGGTTGTTCTGGAGCTCTGTTTTACGCTGAACAACGTTGAAGCTCAGTTGTACGCCGATGGCTCTGAAGTCATGTTTTACGCCACACAGTGCTGGAGCTCTATTTTACGCGGGCTTCCTGCATGTTGAGGGTTTTACGCGTATGATTCCCCAGCGTACTTTTCATGCTTCTACACAAAGATTCTAGCTTATCCTACAGTGTCCTTGCGTGCTCAATACTGGCAACGTGGTTGTACACATTCTCGTCAATGAACTGCCTGATGTACCCACACATCTGTATATGCTCAAAATTTCAGTCCTCTTCGGATTTGTCACTGGGCCTCTCGGAAGCAAATACCGGCAGATGCTGCACAAATAGCAGATCCTTCATCTTGCTCCTCCAGTAGTAATAGTTAGTACCGTTCAGGTTTACCATGCGCACCGGCTTCGCATCCATCTCTCCTCCCTGGTTTGCTTGTCAACTCCTGACATCCTTCTGAAATTCTAGAACCTGGCTCTGATACCACTTTGTTGGGAAAGAAAGTGCGGAAACCGTTCCCCAAACCAGAGAGTACCTGCGAGAGAACCGAGCAAAACGCACAAACCAAAAACACCAAACACAAATCGCAGACACAGAAATTTTTGACGTGGAAAATCTTTACGGGAAAAAACCACGGGACGATCGGAGTCCAACTCTGAAAAGCCTCCACTAATGGAATAAGAAATACACTGACTCCTTATAAACTTCTCACCGATCCAAACGGATCACCGTAACTCTTTTGGAACAGAAAATAGATTATAACCACGAAGAAGAAAGACAACGAGAAATACCCGAAACTGATCTCCTTTTTCAAAACGGCCTCCAATCCTTCTTTCTCCTCTCCAATGTTGCAATGACACTCTTGTCTCATTTTCTCTCCTTGTTGCTATATATATATATATTTTTTTTTAGAGAGAGAGAGATATTTTAGGGTCAGGAGACACCTATATATAGCCTCAAACCCACAACTAGTATTCCTATTATAGATATGAATATCCAATCCAAATCCAAATCTATTAATATATTCCTATTATATGTAGGAATATCCAATCCAAATCCATTGAGATATTTCTATTATATTTAGGAATATCCAGTCCAAATAAATTGAGGTATTCCTATTATATATAGAAATACTCAATTCTACTCCGAAATATTTTCCACGTAGGTTGGAAACCCCACCCAACACAAGTGCCCAAATCGACAGTGACAAAGGTGAGACTCATTGCAAGTTCCATGCTGAATCAAGATAGTTAACCCTTTTTCTTGAAGTTGTCCAATGCTCAACAAATTGTTCTTAAGCTCAGGAATGTAATAAACATCTGATATTACCTGAGTGGGGCCATTTACTTGCAGACGAACACTTCCTCTCCCTACAACAGCCATTCTTCATTGCCGAGCTCTACCGTCTGTCGGAAACCCTCATTTAGTTTCGAGAGCCACTCCCTATTCCCACTTATGTGGTTACTGCAACCGGAGTCAAGGAACCAAACTTCTTTCCCTCTAAAGTCTGATGCAACTCAACATAGGACATTAGAAAAAGCTCTTCTTCTTCTTCTTCGTCTAACTCAACATAGTTAACCTTTTTCTCCCAGTCAGGACACTCATATTGATATTGTCCCAACTTGAAGCACTCATAACTGAACTTCGATGTCATGGACCGGAGAATTTTCTCCACTACTACTGTATGCTCCATTCGCTCTCCATGTACCTCAAGTTCCACATTACGATTATGATTGCATTGCAGTGAGCCAAACAGACCCTAAGTTCCATATTTCCTTCCATCCTAGAAAATTTTCCATCAACATAGACCAATGGTCGTAATGACCATCGAATCTAAGGTATGTGAGACTGAAGGTACTTCTCTGTTGATGTCGACATCTCAAAATCTACTTCGAGTTTCAAGAGACTCACACTTACTCAATCTCAGTCTTTCTCCCACTCTCAATCACTTCGTGTTTCACTCAACATCTCGCACACACTCTTGTTCAGGCCCCTAATTCGTGCTCTGATACCAATTGACGGAAACATAAACAATAACACAAATACACACTAAATTTGTGGAGAGAATCTCTTATTTAATTCAATAACAAGCTTCTGGCTTTATAGCCTTTACACACAGAAGAAATCAAAACAGTAACAACCACGTCTTATACTGCCTAAAACGTGGAAACTAAATGGAAAGGAAAAAGTCTAACCTTATCAAGTGCCATAGGAATAGGACTTTATTTAACATAATCAAACTTGAAAAACAATAAACATTTTTTTTGATACGTCCTTTTCACCGGATTAGGAACTAAGTTTCAAATGGGAGATTCAAATCGTGTCCATTTTCACGGGAGCCCCCCATCGTAACCAACAGGCAACGACCTAACGGACAATTTACATATATGCACATACATGAGTAGGGGTGAGTATTATTAGGTTTTGGACAGAGAATAAACCGAATTCGATTCGGTTTGAAAAAAAAATTTGTTCAATTTTCGGTTTCATTTTCGGTCAAAAATCGAAAATCAAATAAGACTTATACAATTATTAAATACCCTCAATAACATGCATATTTTATGATTAAAAATGTGTTTATTTTTTTTTTTGTATTTGAAAACAACAATTATATTTATCTCTCTTAAAGCCAAACTTTGATAATTTAACGAGTAGTCCAATTTTGGACCCAACTTTGAAATACAATAAACATATGTATAAAAATATATATAAAATATAATATAATTTAACCACAATTTCAACTTTTGACTTAACCCATTAAACAATAAAGATAGTCAAACCGAACAAACTAAAGTGTTTATACATCCGGTTTCAGTTATGACTAATTTCGATTCTGTTTTGGATTTTTAGAATTTCGGTTTATTCAGTTTGGTTGAAACCGAATAAACCGAACGCTCATCCATACTCTATGATGTATAAACGAGTCGAATTGTCTAACCAAATTGACAAGCGAGGGTCCAAGTTCAACTTCGTGACCTGTTTAACCCTGCACGAACTACCTATCAAACGGATCAAAGTCGGTCCGTCATTCTTACACTTCTGTACATGGGATGTCGTTAAGAATTGTAAGCAAATTATTTTTCAATATATATATATATATATATATATATATATATATATATAACACTAAGTTCTTTGTATATCCTCTGTTAATGACTTAAAAGCTAATTTTATTTCTTTGTTTCATCCCATTACATCATAAACTACTTTTAAAACAAATTTTATTTCAAAATATTATGGAAGAAAAAATAATAATTTAATAACTAATTTTATTTCAAAAAAAAGAAATTAATTTGAATTTTTGTTTTTTGCTTTAATACATTAAGAAAAAAATTTATCAATAATATCAGAATTTTTTAAAGTACAACTCAGGTGAATTTACTTAATTATGAATAAAAAAGCTGTGATCCTTATCCACTGAGGCTTTGGGTCGCTCGCACATCACATGTCCTAGGTTCATAATCGAGAAGAATCCAAAATCAGCACACAACCACAACCACAAAACCACAACCGACCACTTGAAATCACAATGGCAAGAACTCCCGGGAGCTGCTCCATCATCCATTTCTAGAAGAAAAAAAAATGGAGCAGCAGCGACGTCTATCCGTCGTCATGGCCCACCTCCACCCGACCCCCCATCCCGGACGTCCGTTCCCCCAGGATCAACGGCCAGGATCGGACGCTGTCACCCCTCTCGCTTGTCGCGGAGAAGCCGGAGCCAAGGAGGAGGAGGAGCCCTGCGTCTTCTGCTCGATCGTCAGAGGCAAAACCCCTGCTTTTAAGGTGTCGCAACTTTTTCTTGTCATTTGTTGTTTCTGCACGGGACACGGACACGGACGCGGCACCTGTTTCGAATTGTCGTATTAGTAGAGAGAGATAGAGAAGTATTCTGGAGTGTCGTGTCGTGTCAAGTCTGATATGTGTCAGACACGATGCGACGCTGCCGTGATAATTTTGACATTGATATTTGGGAGCAAGGCCTCTATTGCTCGTTGCTAACCGGAGGTTCGAAATACTCGGATGTCGGATTCGAATCGGATTGGGGTTTAGCGTACCCTACGAGGCAACACGGACACATTATATTTGGCGTGTCCTGTCGTATTCTGTATTCTGGAATGTACTGTGTCGTGTCCAGTGACGGATCTAGGATTACAATCTGATACGATCCCATTTCCAGTTCAGTGAGCTACTGTAAGCTCAGAATAAGTGAGAATTTAGTTGATAATTCAATGATACTGAATAGCATCACGAAGGGATGATCCAGGTCAACAAATTCAACTGCATCCAGGTCAGCAAATGATTATGCTAGTTGGCTGATTGCAACGGCCAAGTAACTGCCTGCAAGAAGTGCAATTGCATCGCGTATCAGAGAATTTTCACTATAAATAGAGAGATGGTGAAAGGAAGAGGAACGGAATATTGTATTCATTACTTAGCTTTTCATTTTGTTCTGTTCCTTAGTTTACTGTAATCTCTTCTTGTTTTTCTCCAATTCAATAAAATTACTATTATGTTCTTCCCCAATCTTCTTGTGCTTGACCTAATTTTGCAATATTGTTCCAATCTAATGGTTGGGATACTTCGTTCACCACCAAATTCTATTCAAATTGGGAGGGGATCCCATCATCTGGTATTAGAGCAGTCCGTTCCGAAGAGTCCGGCGAGCACAAACCAAGCAGCCATGGCTCCGGACGCGGATCACCGGAGCATCACTCACTTCTGGAGGTCAGCGGCAGAGTTTTAGCTTTGGAAGGTACGATTCATCACCTCAATACCAAATTTGACAAATTTGATAGAATGTTAGAGGAATTGCTCAGATCTAGAGGGGGAATGGAGTCTCCAACAAAGAGAACTGCCATGGCAGACCACCAGATACCGACATCATCACAAATTCCCCATGCTACATCAATTCCTGCCGTCACATCTACTTATTTCACTGCTCCAATGGCCACACTACCACCAAATGCTTATCCCACCAATTTTGGATCAAACCCTTGCTGCTATTACTCGCCGCCGCAGCAGTACCTGATGCCATCACCACCACCTGCACCGGAGTACGGCTATCCACTGGTGATGATGACACCGTTCCTGGCACAGTACACTGCCCAGTCCCCGCTGTCGACGTGGAATTACCAGCAGGACACGACCCACTCGCCGTTGCAGATCCATTCTCCGTCACACCTGCCGCAACAACAACGGCAGTATCCATTGTCCCTTCTCCGTCCTTACAGCGAGCACGAGGTGTTTGATGAAATGCCAGTGAAGGAAGAAGTACACAGGGGTCTTAACGACGAGGTCTCGGAGTTTGATGAAATGTCAAGGAATAAAAACCACTACTATTACCTGGAATTCCTTGTGCCAGTAATGGATCATCATCTACAAAAGTTGGAAGCTGTTCCAATAGTAACACAAAGGATCTCCTTGTTGATGATGAAGTGAATCAGTTCTCAACTACATTGAATGCAACCTCTTCTAAGCACATATAGACACCTGAGAGTGGTCCAGACAATGTGAAGAGCTCAAAGGCTTCCAAAAATGACGAGTACAATGAGGATGAAGATCATGATGATGTTAATTTTGATGTATTTGGTTCCTGGGACTACTGAAACCACTACTGCAGCCCTTGGCAGGGTCCTAATGTTGGACCCCATATCTGGAGAGCTGAGAGTGAGTGCTTGTCTGGGTCAGCCTTATAATGCTGCATGGTGTGCAGTTGAGTACTATGAAGTAAGTAGAGAAATCCTCATTGCGTTGCTTCGACATAATCCTTCTTTGCTTGAGGACCCACATCTAGGCAAAACTCCTCTGTTATGCCATTCTCTACCAGAACCCCAATGATGAACAACTTCTCCTTGACATTGGTGCCAATTTTAGGTTCCCCATAATCACTAAAGGTGGGATCGTGTCATATTCCGTTCACCCGGCTGCAAGGCTTGGTGGAATTCACATTCTAGGACAGTTGATCGCACATGGATGTGATATCAACATGAGGACTTCAAATGGAGAGACTCCTCTTATGATCTCTGCAAGAGCTGACAATTCTGATTGTTTCTAGAATCAATTAAAGTTGGGAGTGACTTGGGTTTTGTCAGCAACTTGGGTGATAGTGTCATACAATTGGTAAAGAGAAGTTCATTTGCATCTTCCCTCGCCAACATTCTCTCTCGGGCTTTAGTTTCAGGAGCAAGCATTTGCTCAACTGATCTCAGTGTCTTCTCCCCCTTGCATTTTATTGCAGAAAGTGGGATGACCCCTGTCATGCTTGCAGCAAGAGCTGGCCATGTTGATGCTTTCCGGCTACTAGTGATGACTGGTGCTGATGTTACTATGAGAACTCCTGAAGGTGAGACAGTGATGTCTGTCTTAGTGCAAGAAGGTCCAACTGCTCTCAAGTACTCAAAGGCAGCCAGTGAGGTTTGTATTGGATCAACAATGACACAAGCAACAGATGAAACCAAGCACAGTGATTACCATATCGTGGCCATTGACTCTGGGGTTCCCCGTCGACCTCCTGCAGGAAAGTGAGCACAGATCAAGAAAATTACCCGAAGGTTCTTGAGCTTTTACTCAATAATTTTGAGTACTCTTCTCCAACCTACTATATGAAGCTCCTGCTCTCGAGATTCAGATTGCTTACAGGATATGGGATCCAGGCCCTCTTCCTGACACAGGAATAAGAGAAGGTACCAAAATCGAAAAGGATGGTTTCATGGTATGGGACCCAGGCCCTACCAGTGATTAATTTTCATGAATGGGTTGCCAAGGAGTTCAAGGATTCATTCTTGGATGAAGGTGCCATTTTCCGTGTTTTAGTGTGGGATTCATGCATCAAAATTATTCCTTCATTGACCTTGGGACAAGGTCAATTTAAGGGAAGGGTATTTATACGATTCCATTTCCAGTTCAGTGAGCTACTGTAAGCTCAGAATAAGTGAGTCTTTAGTTGATAATTCAATGATGATGAGATCCCCTTCCAATTTGAGTGAAATTTGGTGGTGATCGAAGATCTCAAGTCTCAACCATTAGATTGGAGCAATATTGCAAAATTAGGTCAAGAACAGGAAGACTTTGTAGCTACGACTCCCCTTCGGTCGTAATTTCATGCTCTTAATTCTCTTCCTTATAGTCCACGAAGGCGGGTACAAAGAAGGCCAAACTCCCCGTCCAAAGCTTACTAACCTAAGAGTTTCCTGAACAAACAATTGCCACCTTCTTGTATCCGACTTAACGCCCCGGATCGGGGAAGAACATAATAGTTTTTTTATTGAATTGGGGAAAAACAAGAAGAGATTACAGTAAACTAAGGAACAAAACAAAATAAAAAGCTAAGTAATAAGTATAATTTTTCGTGCCTCTTCCTTTCACCATCTCTCTATTTATAGTATAAATTCTCCAATACGTGATGCAATTGCACTTCTTGCAGGCAGTTACTTGGCCATGTTGCAATCAGCCAGCTGGCAGAATCATTTGTTGACCTGGATGCAGTTGAATTTGCTAATCTGGATCATCCCTTCATGCTGCTATTCAGTATCATTGAATTATCAACTAAAGTCTCACTTATTCTGAACTTACAATAGCTCACTGAACTGGAAATATGATCGTATCACAATCCACCGGAGGCACAATCATAAGGGGATTCAAAGACAATGGCTCCGAATTCGTTTTAGAATATAATAATATTATATTATATTAAATAATACTATTTTTTACAATAAAGTATTATATCTCACAATTGTTCTCTACGAGTTTTCATATTTTGAAAGCGTTTAACTACGACATCATTTGTAATACTACTAAGCAACTTTTTTTTTTATGAAGTATACTTTCAAAAAAAAATTAAGCCTTTGAATTTTTTTAGTGTTTGTTATATTACAATGTATGCTTCTAATTTGTAAGTTAATTAGAAGGAATTCAGGTGTTTGTTATATGTCCAGATAATTATTCTAAGTTAGCATTACTTTAGAAGCATAAATTTAAAGTGTGTAATAGTATACTTCTATGAATTCCTTCTAATTTAAAACTCCAACCAATAAATTTGGAGTGGACATTATAACAAATATACAAATTTGGAAAGAAAAATCACTGGGGACCTGGCCCCAGTCCTGGATCCGCTAGTGGTCGTGTCCAGTACCCGTCCAATAATGGTAGGTACAAACGCTTCTTTTGTCAGAAGCGCGAAATACACTCGTTTAAAAATTCAGTGTTGTAGATGTCAGAGAATATAATGGTTAAACGACACAAAACAGAAAAAATGTTGTGCTGGAGCCGGAAACCGATTAGAGAATTCTAGGAAGAATTGTAAGAGGAGAGAAATAATCCTCTGATGTTGTTAATGTCTGACCCCTTGAGGGTTGTTGTATACAAAGTATGTATAAGCCTTATAGCTGTTACAAACGAATATCTTAAGAAGATTTCTAGGTTTATAGGATCCCTATCAAATTGAGCATAATCACCTAATAGTTATTTACAAAACTAACTACAACGTTCTCTCTTGAGTATGCACAACTCAATAACAATATGTCTTCAATAATTATTAACATCAGTCTTCTGGAACGATCAACATCAATCTTCATGAATGATTAACACAAGTCTTCATGCAAAATATTAACACGGGTTTATGGGCATATATAGATGTAAATGAACTTTACCAAAATCTTGGTTCAGAAAATACAGTGAAAAAACCATAATCGAAGATAAAAAAAGAGACGATACGTCTTTAGGACGTGAAAATATCTATAGATATGACCATTTTGATGTTGATGTCTCGTTAAAACATTCATATGGTGCAACAAATCCAGTAAAAAAATGCCCTTAAGTTAGAAAAAAGGAATACATTAAAGTCAAGTGAGTATACTTTTGGATACTCCTCGTGATGTGGACATTAGCCTAAACTACGATTGCAATGTAAAGAGTTTCCACAATTCGATGCCATGAACGATCTTTTGGAAAGTGGACTTCCACATGGACTTTATGAACATATCGACTAAGTTGTCATGGAATCAAATATGTTTGACTTCACCCTTTTGTTGTTGTTGATACCGACGCGAAAAGAAAAACTTCAATGTACTTGATATTTTCTTTCTTGATGTAGTCCTTTTTCTGGTCAATGCATGCAGTGTTCTTCATAAATTGTTATCGGGACATTATTGATAGACGATAATCTGCTCCAGTCCGAATATGCTCAACGATGACTCGCAATCATATGCACCTCCGGGTGACATTATGAAGGACGATGAGCTCAACATGGTTTAAAGAAGTGGGCAATCAGGGTCTGCTTTGTAGATTTCTAAGTTATTGATATCTTCTATATGGTAAAGACATAATCACTTTGGAATTTCACTTTGTGCGGGTCAAATAAATAACGAACATCGGCATAGTCGAGAAGACGTATTTCATTTCGAGGATAAGGGGGTTGAATTTATTCCAAAATGCGTAAGGATAGAATAATCTCATGTTCGTAGTACCCTTAAGGTAACGAAAGATCTTCTCTAATGTCATTCTAGTGATAGTGTGTTGGTGCAACGCTAAATCTCACCAAAAGATTCACAACAAATGATATGTCTGGTCTAGTGCGTTGCGATAAGTAAAGTAATGTGCCTATTGCACTTAGATATGAAACATCAAGTTCCAATATGTCTTCGTCTTTTCAGAACGAAATGACTCTTGTTTAGTATGTAGAGAACGAACGATCATGGATGTACTCGAGGGTTTTGATTTGTCCATATTATACCGACACAACACCTTTTGCCTATAACTCGATTGGTGAACCAAAACACCAAAACACCACAGGTACAATGCTTAATCTACAGACCTAAGCAGAATCGAGTTTTTTTCTAGATCATTCACCTCAAATTTCAACTTCAGGTATGAGGCAGTTATCTTGAGCTCTTCAGGAGCCCGGATGTGATTCATGTCATCGATATAGACTGCTGCAATCGTACATTTGGAATGTGATTCTTGATGAACACGTAAGACAAACTTCATTATTCACATATTCCTGACTAATTAAAAGATCACTTAGGCAGTTATACCACATATGTTCGGATTGTTTTAATTAGTAAAGTGAACACCTCAATCAGATTGAGAGTATGTTCCGAAGTGTAGAACTATTTGCACCAATTAGACAAAGTCTTTCAGGAACCTTATATATCTCAGTATCCATTTTTTCGTACAAATGTATTGTAACTACATTCATCAACCGCATGTTCATATTTTCGTAACTACTAAAGTACAAGGTAGCATAACGGAATGAGCTCATTAAGGAAGAATACATCTACAAGTTCGAACAATTTCTCTTCTCTAAGGAATCTAACTCGACCTGGATTGTATCTTTCCATTTTGACCAATCAGTTCTACATTGACATTCTTCAATTGAACGCGGTTCAATATTATCGCACTTTATAATTTTATTTGCACTTTATAATTTTAGTTGCCACTAAATATGCAAAAGCGTCATCAATGATTATCTCATTTATGTTTCACAACTCGTCTAAACTAGCATACTGGATGGAGATTTCATGATTCTCGAATATAGGATTTTGTGCACTTGTTACTTCGAGGATGCATCCGTAATCTAGAATAACTCCATGAGTTGGATATTTGAGATAACAAATGATTCGGGGCGCCAAGCTCCTCCTCTTCCGGAGGAGGGAATTATGTGAACTAAGGGTCTGCCACACTTCAGGCCAAGTGCAGATTATTTGTTGAGGGATAAAGTGAGAAAAATATTTTTGCTCATGTTGAATAGTGTGCGTAGTGTGCTGTCTAAAAGGTTGTAAAAATCGCTAGTTAGCCGCTAGTCGGTTCGCGGGGACTAGAGATTAATTGGATTAGTCGGAGATAATCGGATTAATCGTTTTGAGTTTTCAATATATATATGTGTGTGTGTGGGGGGGGGGGGGGGTGTGCGTGCGCGTGTGTGAAAATAATAATATATATATAATATATGCCATATGTCATCAAAGTATTAAGTACCCAAAGTGACAGTCTTAATATTCTTTTTAATATATATATATATATATATATATATATATATATATATATATATATATTTGTGTGTGTGTGTGTGAAAATAATAATATATATACAATATATTCCATATGTCATCAAAGTATTAAGTACCCAAAGTGACAGTCTTATACATAATCCATATATATATATATATATATATATATATATATATATATATGCCATATTCGGGTTGGAATGGATTTGGGTTTTCGACTCGATTCTGTACCCGTGTTTTTCTTTTTCCAAATGTTTTCAAAATCTAGAGCTAGTTGGCCGACTAGGCGCCCGCCTAGGCTGCCTAAGCCGACTAGGCGCTCGACTTACCGATTTTTTAGCCGATTTTGGAGATTTTAGATTTTTTTGGCCGATTTTCCCAAATCCTAGGCGGCCTTGGCCGACTAGTGACTAGGCACAGACTAGGCCGATTTTTGCAACATCGGCTGTCTATAAGATATCTAATTTTTCCACTTGTTGTACCTGAGCAAAATTAATTGAATTTGGTCATAAATATGCAAATGATATAAAATTCAATTAATAATCCAAATAAAATTACCAAAAATAATATCAAAATAAAATGAAATTACAATTTAACTCATTTATTAATATCGATTACGACGAAAGATAGGACACAAAAGACTATTTATGTCGATTTATTCTTTTATATGGTGGTGGAAGTCTCTAGCTTCAAAAATAGTGTTCAAGGGATCATCTACTTTGACCACATTTGTCTTTCTCCGTCATGGTAGTCAAAGGCATGCCTCGCAGAAATGTGCAGTAGTTGCGTCTCGTACCTCACTAGGCGAGATGCTTTTCTCCTTGCGCATCCAAGACGTGCCTTTTAGCAAAGCAAAACCAAGAAAATATGCTTCTTCTTTTTTATACAAAAAACTTTAAGACATAAAAATAGCCTTTAACTCATACAAGCGGAGGGTAGCCCTTTCCATGGTTGTCAAGGTTGGTTATAGTTTAACTAGAAAAACTAAAATTTACTAAAAGCGTGGTAGGAAAAATACAAACTCTTGTTAGTTCTGTTATGCCACTGTTGTCTTGTTAGTTCTGTTAAGTACAAACTCTTGTTAAGTGCCACTGTTGATCTGCTAGTTTACTTGGTTATGTTTTAACATATTTTTGTTGGTTTTAGTATATTATTTTATTTTATTTCTTACATTACTAATTTATTTATTTATGTACATATATTTTTAATTTTGCGTCTCGTTTTGTTCGGACGTCTGTGTTAAGTGTGCCTTGGACTATATGGACCATTTTTCCTGACTAAGTAATTAAAATAAATGCACCCAAATATGTACCCCTAAAATAAACCCAAAATCCAGATTCTTAAATCTTAAAATTGGACTTTTGTTGAGTGGTCCACAATTGAGTGGACATGCTCAAATATTGCATAATAATTTACATATGAGATTAACAAGTTGTCAATATCATTTTCTCTGGCTTGTGGGGGTCATGCAGCACCCCCCCCCCCCCCCCCCCCCCCCCCCCCCCCCCCAACCTCCCTCTCTTAAAACCTGTGAAAACTTTGAAATTTTCTAGTATACCTTTCCAAATTTCTGAAACACTTCGTCTACCCTCTATATATTTTTTTACAAAAATACATACTTATGTTCTTGGCCTCATCATCATTCAACCTAGTTCCGTCCTTGTATATTCCATTTATTATATGTATAACTCTACTTGCTGACCTCAAAGGCTAGGGACTTTGTCACATTGTTGTTGTTTCTGTTTAGATATTCATTTATTCTGTAGTGGTTAGTTATATATTTACTAATTCCTCACCAAAATGTCATGCTTACAGATTTATGAAGATGATGTATGCATATGCATTTTGGATTCTAATCCTTTGAGTTGTGGGTAAGATGTTCTCTACTTTTGATGCATTTATTCAATTTTCACAAGCATAATGAATGAGATTTAGTGAACTTACATTTTCGTCTGGAACTGGTTCAGTTGTAGTGTGTTTTTCTGTAAATCCCTTAAATAAAAAATTATCTTCTTGTATAGTAATAAAATTGCTTATGAACTTCACTTTTATTAGTAGAAAAGTATGGCCATAGAAGACCATATGGGGCACAGTTCTAGATCTTAATTATTTAACTCTCAACCTTTAACGGAGGTAAAAATATAATCTAACATTAGATGTTGGAATGTTCCTACTTTGGCCACGACGAGAGAAGCTCCACGTCAGACATTGCAAATAGTGACAGTGGCACAACAGGAGAGGGCAGAGGAGGTTACGCAGCCTGTAAATCCCTTGAAGACAGACCAAGAAGATGGTAAAGAACAAGATTCAGATGGCATCCGAAGTATTGGAATGGAACCCTCCGTCGTCAATTATGGTGGAGCAGGAATTGTTGGGGGAGCTGAGGTGGCTACCTCAGATTCTAGCTCTTCACATTGATTGGAGCTTATAGTCATGGAATAGGATCGAAATTGGGCTTTTGCTGTGGAGTCGGATGAGAAGGATGGATGACCAAGATGACCCAGAGGACTCCTACTTGCAAACTAGAAGAATTTAGTGAACCTACATCAGGCAGTAGCTCCCTTATGGTGTCGTTTTTTAATGCAATTAATTTCAAACTTGAATTCGGGCCACCTACCGTCCTGAACAATTAGTATTTGACTTATGCAACAAGTCAAAAACTTACAAACTTTATTGAAAAGGGTATAACATGGTTGGTGTTGGTCTGGGCAGATCGAGAATTAACTAGCAAACCGCTTTCATGGAATTCAGAAGTTTCATGTACATATTGGTAATTGGTCTAACTTAGCTGAATAAATTAGTTTGATCTAAGCCAAACTGAGACCAAACAAATTTAAGTCACACACATGGAACCTGATTCTGGTTGGAACCATATTCGTTGAAATGTAAATTTGAAATTGGGTCCAGGAGAATGCGAGATTGGATAAGATTGATCATACTGCTTCACACCCATAGTTTTGTACCTAACGCTAATATATGGACATAATACTATATTAGGCAATTATTCTGTCACATTGATGTGGAGGCAGCTCATCTAAGGTGGCTTTAAGTTGGGATTGGCTTTCGCTAGATGAGATTCTCCTATGACCACAAGTTCTCCTCTAACAAGGCTTAGGGGATCTCACATAACCATGAGTTGATCATTCAAGAGAAACGGCAAGCTTTACTATTATTCTCAAGGGAAAGTTATGAAAAAGAATTGTTTACTTGGATATTGTCATCATAGAATATTCCAGAAAATATGAATTTATTTTAACAAATGGGTGCAAGTTTTAATATCTTAGAAGGATTGTAGATGGTATATGAATATATAAAATTTGTAGTAGATAAAGAAGTAAGGAAGATTTTCGAAGGTTGTGGGAAAAAGACATCAATAGATAAATGCCTTACCAAAAACCTCAACTATGTAGGCTAACAATGGCTATCAAGCCAAGATTTCTAGTATTTAAATGCTCTGATATCATGGTAGATAACTACTTTTCTCTGCTCCTACTTAGTAATTATAAAGTTAAGGAAATTTACCAAGCTATAGCTATTTACAGTCGGCTTTTTCTTTGAAATAGTGCTGAATACTAGTAGTGAGTTTTTTATGGAATGCTACTTATAGAAGTTACCGTAAGTTGGCCTGTCTATCTTATTCTTCAACAAGTCAAGTGCTCCAATGCAAAAAGACCCTTTACATTGTGTGACAATTAAATTAGTTATAAACATAATAATTATTATCATATATTTTCCTTATTACTTACTCTTGAGGATTTTTCTGATTGCTATTTCTTTGTGTAGGCACTCGCTTATCATTCCAAAATTACACTATCCTTCCTTAGGGTCGACACCTCCTTTAGTAAGTGTGTTATGTATCTTTATTGAGATAACAGTATGTTATTTTTCTCTATGCATTCTCTATTCTATAACTTTGAAAATAAGTAGCTTTGTTAATGTCATCACTTCCACTTTGGGGTAATGTATTCAAGCGTACTGTTCCTAGAAACCAACTTTATGTACTTGTTAGCAAGATAATGCTCGTCTGTGTTACACCCTTAACAATGTACCACATAAGGAGAAACTTTGTCCTACTTCAACTAAATGCACGTTTAGATGAATTACATCTTGCTCGCCCTTGTATTCTCTATATGGTCTTTTCTTCATGAATGATGTATTAGAACTCTATTTTAGTCCCAGCTTCAGGAGGAGCTGGAACTGGAAGTTTACTCCATTGAGTTCAGAACTAATGCCTAAGTTGTTGAAAGAAACGCCCTCATAATTTAAAACTGAAAAGGTACAGGTAGATAGAATATAAGATAAACTATATTGGATACTTTTGGAAAGAAACACCCGTAATATTCTTAAATAAATAATCCTGCTAAAATAAATCCTCAGAACTGTTGTAACTTGATCCTAGTTCGTCTTGAACTCAAAATACTAAATTGAAACTAAAACTTCCAACTTCCAAGTCAATTTTGAGGCATCAGAAAATGGAATTTAGCAGAATTCTGGAACTTTGCTGCCTAAGTAAAAAAATCTTGCTCTTCGAAGTCATGTTTCCAAGTCGTCCTGTTTTGTGCAATAGACTTCTGAGTAAGAAGTTGTAGGTAAAAACAGGTGACAGGCTGTCGATTACTGCCCATCCTCCTCTATTTATCTCAGATCTCAGTAGTGTCTAGTAGTCAAAATTCAGTTCATCTATATTGTTATTGAAAGTCATGTCTTCCACAATCATTTGTGTAGAGTTCATCTCAAGTGATAAGATGATATGGTAATTGGGAAAAGTAGGATACGATATGGTAGGAATATAGGAAATAGATATATAAATATTAATTTACCTTCTTTTTTTATGCCACAGCCATTTTGCTGATAAAAAAGAATAAACAAGTTACTGTTATAATAGGATTATTTATTTAAGAATACTACGGTAACTAATACAGATATTGCAACAGCTTAATCATAATTCTCACATTAGCTCTCTTAAAGATTTTGAGGAAAGTGATGAGAGTATAAGAAGTGTATTTGAGTTACTGTCTGATTACCTCCATTAATTTAAATTTTAGTAGGTTCAAGTGGTTCTGAAAGACTCCCTTTCTGGTACTGAAAGTTTTAATCTCAAACAGTAAAGGATCATGAAAGATCTTACCCTTGCCGCTGAACATTAAAGCATAAGTGATTCAACTATGCAAGTGAGGAATACGAAACATAAAAATCATTCCCGTACTCTTTTTGTAAGATATGCATAGGAACAATGGGGAATTGCTGGGATATACATCTCTACCTGAGACCCAAAACTTTTGATTGCCCCATTTTTGATATGACAACTTCTGACAATGAAAACACTACTACTGATCTAGTATGCTAATAGAAATAGGCTGCTAGTAGAAGTGTCTTCAGCCAGCAGACAACAAAAAAAAACTCAAAATAAGGAAGAAAGATCACTATTCTCTACAAAAAGTTTATGTTGACCGAATAATCAAGTAAGGTTTGGGCATAAGTTGCATTATTTGAAGAATTGACCTAGCGGTCGATCACTGGATTCCATTAAGATAGTTGACTAGATTAACTACATTTGACCAGAGTAGGCTGATCCTAGAAAAATTAGCAGAACCACGTGTATCGTTCTGTGTCAGTCTATCACTGTGGAAGTTAAGCACATGAACCATCACAAATATGTAGCATTGAGCAGTGCAATACTTCTACAACTACGAACACATATTTATGTCAAAATCCTCCGGAATGCTGACACATTCAAGAATATTTTGACAATATATACAAAAGTTAGACACACCATGACAATGACACAACCAAGACCATCTGTCAAACTTTGAAGAGTGCCAGATGCTAAAATGTGCTACTAGTGCTTATTTCACAAACTTTTTATACTTCGGTATACATATGTGTGGAAAAGGTCTCCACGAGATGAGATATTCTATAATCTGTTAATATATGCTAAAATCTTTGTATTTGTATGTAAGTAATTATTTAGACATGTTATTGAGTTATGCTTAATTTGAATAAATAAAAAGTGTGAACCTTTATTGAATCCTTTTTGTAATCTTTCTAGAATATTACTAATCAAGCAAATGAAATTTATAAAGCTGGATCCTTATTTTAGAACAAGAATTTATGGCTTCCAAACAATTTAGCACCAGAATATATCTGTCACCCAATTTGGTTTCCGATGTGGAAATATTGTCATTAAGGTTTGGTACAGAGTAAGTTGACATCGACCTTCATAGTTTTGTGGTACTTGAGAATGCTCTTTAGTTATTCGTGGATTAGTTTGTAATGATTAATCTTGCACGAATACGGATATGGGCATGGCACACGGGCATGGATACAGACACGATAAGGGTACGGGATACAAGCATTTTCAAATAGTTACATGGGTAGTTAGTTACCTCATGTTGCATGAGTATGGATACAGGCATGGGTACGGACGCGATACAGATACGGACATGATTTTTCCGTGTCTGTGCAACATCTATATTGAAATATTTTGTAAATAGCAAAAAACATAAATAACACTTGCCACAGCCAAAGCTTAAGAGACTTGTCCTGTTTGATCTATATATTAGTACAAGTCTCAGGACTTTGTTTCAAAATAATTTAATTAATTCCTTCTCTGAAATGACGTACATTCCCAGTACACTTTGTCATGCTGGACAGTCAGTTGGCTCCGCTTTGGAATATTATCTTATTATTATCTCTTTGGTCCAATTCATCTTTGGTTCTTGTGATCTATATCAGCTGAGTTTTTTTTCTTCTTCCATTTCTGAACCTTTATCATGTTAAATCTAGTCAAAATTTTGTTAGTATAACTGGCTTGGTTTGGGAATTATTCTTACCTGCTTTGGTTTACTGTGTCATGGTGATTATTACAGTTCTGTTTACCTAATTGTATCATTTCTTCTATTCATCTAGATTCTTTTCTAGTCTAGTGAACTTGGCTATCCTTGGTTTCATGAGCTTAATTGAATGATCCAGAAGGTAGGCTTTAGCTATTCACCAACTGACCTTCTAGGTAGTATGGCAAATCCCTCTTTTTGTTGACATTTGGTTGACGTGTTGTCATAAAAATGTTTGCCGATTCTCTTGTGAAGACATTGTTGTGCCCCAAAGATGCCCAAAAGAGTTGGCTTCACTTAATTACAACATCCTATTCCAGCAATCTCCCATAAGCTTGATTTTAGGATGTATCAAGCTTTACCTAAATTCCTCAAAAAATTTGTTTTATCTCACAGTTTAATTGTCGATAAATTAGTTGTGTTATTTCCATGTAGCATGTTGTCAATTTGATGATACGAAGAATACTATTGACCTCTCGCTTTCCCTTTTGTAAAACATGCTTCTTCAAGATTCTGTTCAAGTCTGTAAGTCTTTGTAAGCAGGTCGAACAGTATATTCCATCTTCTTGAACTTGTTTTAGGTCAGAAGTGGATTCTGGTAACTTGCACACTTTTTCATGCCCAGGGACAGCACTAGCTCTCAGATTTTCTTCATATCTTTGTTAATGAACCATGTCTTTATATTCGTTCGCCATCTCTCGTAATCTATTTCTTTACTAATAACTAATAATTTTCTTATCAATTTGAGCATTTCTACTGACGAATTGATTTCATTGTAGTCAACTTCTTTCAATCTAGCATATCCTTTATTTGCAAATCTTGCTCTGCCTCTACACCATTAGCATTTGTTTTCCTTACAAATCCACTTTACATCATTTGGGGTCTAAGTCTTCATTGTCTTCTAGAGTTTAGCATGATTAACATAAGTAGAGCTGATTTGGACTTCATAGCATGGTCCCACTAAGAGTGGTCACCAAGCTAAAATCTTCGTAATAACTTGGTGGGAAGTGTAAATAAGTGGATGGATTGCTGTTGCAAGCTAAAATCTTCGTAATAACTTGGTGGGAAGTGTAAATAAGTGGATGGATTTCTGTTTGCAGCACCATTAACATTTATCTTTATGAATGAAGTGATCATGGAATCATGGGACCTGTTGCTCAGTTCAGTTTGGGATATATTAAAGTCATTTGTGATTGAGAAATGCCTGTCCTTGAAGAAAATACGTCTGAGGAATCAGATGACACTAGGCCTACTTATCACCCACTGCAGTTAATGGTGCATACAGTCATAACAGGATCCTGAGGCCGCAAGCTAATCAACATTTGCACCGCCTAAATTGTATATCCCCACAATAGAAGAATTTAACTTCATCCTTGTTCATTAGTCTCTTTGCACAATATACAGAATCTTGAAAGTGTGCACACTTCATAGGACCTTTGTACTTTGTCGTGTGGGGAACTAATGGTTGGTTTATGGGTAAGCCTTGCATCCTTGCTTGCAACATTTACATTTTCAGGTTCAGCTCTTATAATAGCATTTTCAACTTCCTGCTGACCCTGCAACTCCACTTAGTCTTTTATTGGACAATAGGAGGACATCTTACAGCAACTTCAGTCCTTAAATTGTTTTTGATCGAGATATTATAAAACTATAATGCTCATTGTGTTGTACATGCAAATATCTTTTGGTCTTCATGTGATTGAAAATAAGAAGCCCCCAATTCTTCTGGATCCTAACAACGCACACTTCTTTGACCAACATTCTAGCTTATTTGAGTTGTCTTTGCATGTGTGCTGGACAAAACCCCAGATTATGGTACGATGAAAACTGGGGTTTGTGCCTAACCCGGACAACTCATGAGGTGCAATTTTCACAAGATTTGTTTGATAATATTTAAGGATATACATAGTTGTTTCATGGCGTATCTTCTAAATTGCACGACTCCCTTACCATGTCTAACAGAAGCCTCTAGACAATCTAGGCATGGATAAAAAGGAAGAGGATCTGAAACAAATTACATTACACATGAAGACTTCATGGAATGTAAATAGGGCAAAGTGAGACTCCATGTTTTCAGTAACCTGGAACATGTTAACCATGGCTTCAATGAGTCGATTTCCAGGACTCTAGCTTCTTTATGGTTCTTAAAGCATGTTTCTATGCTAGCTCATAGGGATCCACGGCGTATAACTTTCAATACCACCTCATTAACGGTTAAGTCATCATCAAATCACGTCTAATTACATGCTTTATATTATTTCCGCGATTACAATGAACGTACAAAGTATGGAAAAGCAAAATTGCAACTTTACAATGAATCTTGTAAAGACAAAAGATTACAATAATAATTCTCTATGAAACTTGTGCAACATAATTGCTACAACAAGAAAAGAACAAAAAACTTTGAAGAAAAAATATCTCTGGGGTGATCAAAATCGTCGCTATTCAAAGTAAAATTCGACCTAATTCACTGATTTGCTCCCAGAAACCAGTAAGTTCAGAGTCACGAACTTCTGTAAGGCTTCTTTGTTACTTTTGAATGAACAACACTTGGACTCCTTGGACGGACAGAACTTCGTTACTTAGAACATAACAACTAACTCTCACGTAGTATATTCTCACCTGTTCTTTCCTCAACGAGAAGAACTTAAAAATATATATAGGAAGAGCCAACCCCCTTAAGCAGCCCACTGCCCATTATGGACAATCCGGATATAACTACCCATTAAGTAGGCAGTTACAACAGTAATCCCCACTAAATGACAGTTACACTCCTGGAGTAACCGAAGAGGCAAAACTCTGCCTTTTGGAGTTGCCTATGCATAACGTCACGTGATAACTCGCGTGTAAACGAGAGCCGTCAACGCCTAAGCATAATGCCTATGCGTGCATCACGTCTATGCATAACGTCATGCGGCAAAACGGGCACAAACGTCGCAATTACGTGCAAAAGCGCCATCTTGCGTCTGATGCGTTCATGCGGCAACTCGTGCATAAACGAGCGCAAACGACACAATTACGCGCAAAAGCATCATCCCGCGTCGAGCGAAGTGCAAAGTGTACCATCAAAGCGTCACTTTACGCCCTTCGCCGAGTTCAAGTCGCGTAGCTCCCAAGAAAAATCCTAAAGAAATGAGTATCAAAAAACATAAATGTTTCTATGAAGATTCGGACATTATCCTCTTGGAAAACACCCCACCACCTCAACCACATGGGCTGCCACTCCCCATGTGCACAATTCAATAAAAGACTATACTTATATTGAAATACACCTAAGGGTTGCCATATGGATGTGGGAATATTTCCTAGATTGCAAATTTAAACCCTAACACTTTACTCACTTGGACACATGGGTTCACACGATAAGCAAATAACCATTTGCTAGTTTACTTGTGGTTTCACACTATCCACCCACAATTGTCCTTGATTGCCACAGAAAGAATAGTGTACACAACATCTTTAGAAAGATTTGTTCCATATAAAGGTCTTTATCTTTTTCATTTTGTATCCATCTTGCCCTTACAACAGCGAAACCATTGTAGATGGTCATGGTGGTTCACTTCCAAGTACTTTATAGTTGTAGAGTTAATGTTGCACTTTATCCTCCGTAAACGATTTTCTGGAACACCGCTTTTGTTTATCATGGGACATCTACACAGGTAAACTCTACTCATCATTTACATTCTCCCGGTTACGATTTCAAGTTACGGAGTCGTAGATTGAAAATTCAGGCTAGTTGTACTTGTCTCACAGGATATAGTTAGTACCTAAATTGTATAATACTAACATAAATTGAATACTGACATTCAGAAGCATTTAGTTAGATGGTCATGGTGCTTCATGAGTAATTCATATTTCTTGTCATCAACATATATCTGTGTCCATGGAAGTGTACAATCCAATCTTTGCGATTTTCATTATACTTGTTTTGTTACATAATATGTTTCTGGATAATACCCAAACATTGATCTGCAAGAGTTGCATCTAAATTCATTAGACGACAATGGGAAAGCTAAATTCTAATATTTTGTTTGAAATGTAGGTAGTAGCTTCCATGTGTTCTAAGGTGCCTTTTCTAAGCAATGCAATTATGAAAGCTACTCAGAGTGGTAGGTACGGCAAATTTTTATGTACTTAAATGTTTGAAATCCTGTTAAGGCTTAACTTGCACATTGACTTTTTGATCTGCATATATGACCTGCTGCTGCAGCTGAATGAACCATGACATGTTCTGTTAAAACTTCTCACCTTGAACTGTCTCCATTTTTTCAGTAAATCTTATGTAGCAATCTTCTTGGAATAATATGTGAAGTGTGTAAACATGTCTCACATATTATTCCAAGAAGATTGCTACATAATATTTCCAGAAAGGATATCGTCAGTGATTATAGCTTGAGGATAGATTTTGCTGAAACCTGCAACCCTTTGGGTTTATTATGTTATTTTATCCTTAATAAAGTTGTTCCGAGAATAAAATAGTTAATAAATCTGCAATAACTACTGAAAATAATTTGTTAATTGTAGGTTTTGGTTATTTCTATCAGCAGTGCACATCACCTCTGTAGATTTTGGTGACATTCCATTGTCGCATTTTTCACCAAGCAAAATACAGTCTTTTAGATGTAGCTTAATTCTGCTCTCTGGTTGGTGGTTAATTAAAAAGCACTGGATGAACTAAAAACCACAATAATAGTTGATAGTTTCTTTTGTATTTTTTTATTTTCACTTCACTTGTTCTCATATATTCTGCTTTTATGCATCTCAAATGTTGCTTCGTGAGTCTAATTGTGTAGAATGCAGATTCATTCAACTTACTGGTTAACAGTGGATCAGCTGCAGGACAAGAAATATTTCACGTAAGTTGTCCTGTTCTTTGAACTCTATAACAAAGTCAATGTTTACTTCTGTTTCGTTCTTACACTTTCTTCTCTAACATTTTAATCGCAGACTCATTTTCACATAATTCCTCGGAAAGCAGGTGACAAGTTATGGCCGTCCGAGGTAAGAGAATCCGAACTTATTGTCATCCTGTCATCGCTAATGAGCTGATATCTGGTCTTCAAAATTCACAGAACTCCAAAAGGCGGCGAATAAAATACAACAAAGAAACCTCCCTTCTCGTGGATTGCATTCGAGAGAAGCTGTCTACTCTTTCAGATGTTAGTTGCGTTGCACATGAAGTCGTGCTCCCAAAGAACTGATGTGTTTAGCGTGTACCATTTGTATGTTACAGGTGCAATTTTAATTCTTGGAACAGATATATTTACAACAAATGTTTATTTGAGCCCATTTGAGTAAATTTTTTGTTTAGGTGTGTATAATAGTAGTTTGTAATGGATCTATGTATCCTAAATTGACTGGACATGTCTGTAATGTGGTTTTTAAAGAGTTTCACATTCAGTTCCAAAGTTAGGATACACTGTTGTTACATCCTGTCGGAAGAAGGGTTTTGAATATATCATATTGTTCACAAAGTCAAATCTTTTTCCCTGATGTAACTGTGTGTTTGATTGCAATGTGGAAAAGATGTGGAAAAAAGAATTAGTTCCATGGAATTATTTTTTTAGGAAAAAAATTTCTTTGGATTTTGAAAATTTTCATGGAAAACTTGATTTGGTATTTGATTGCCATTATTTTCCACAAAAAATATCATTTTTTATGGAAAATGATATTTTTCAATGGGTTGGACAAATTTATTTTCCACTATTTTGGAGGTAAATATGGGAAATAATAATTTTTTTTGGAAAATAATTTCATGAAAAATATAAGCCATTAAATACTACAATTGGTGAAAAATTTGTGATAGAAATATTTTTCATGGAAAAAAAGTTCAATCAAACACAACCTTAACCTTAAAGATGGAGTTCAACAATCAATTCGATGTCTGTTTGTCAACTGTGATTTTGCGGTAGTAATTTATGTGAAAACTGAATATCTGTTTGTCAATTACATCTGTGAAGAAGACGTTGCAACTTCAATGCAAGAACACTAGCTTCAAGACTAGCAATACAATAGAATAAAAATGATCTCTCATTGCAGTCTACTAGTTGTACAAGGTTTGGGAAGAATGAATATGTATTTAGTCTTACCATATATTTTTATATTTTTTAATATATATATATATATATATATATAATGCTCTAATAGGCGTGTAAATCTATAGTATGGAACACTACGGTTTAATTTAACGGATTCTTTCGTATATTTCAAATTACGTTTAAATAATAGATTTAAACATACGTATTCTCTCTCTCTCTCTCTCTATATATATATATATATATATATATATATATATATATATATATATATATATATAGTTCGTGGGGTCGTGGTATGTTGGTCATGACGGAAGGTTCTCGTGGAGATGGACACGGTTCGAATCCTCCCTTAAAAATTTAAT
Organism: Iris macrosiphon; assembly: GCA_036927795.1. NCBI lineage: Eukaryota > Viridiplantae > Streptophyta > Magnoliopsida > Asparagales > Iridaceae > Iris > Iris macrosiphon. Next base: position 170,666,424 of record JAYESA010000013.1, on the reverse strand, counting down.
TTCTAATCCGGCGGAAATAACATATCAGGCCATCACAACCGTGGCAGAGGAGGGCTCGATCCACTCGGTCTAGAGACCCTCTACCGCTGTGGCCTAGGAGGCCCACAACTCTATTCCCACTCTCACAAGTTGGGAAGACGCCGTCATATTCCACCTAGCGCTCTGTACTCCAGCTTTTGGTCCTCGGGGTGCTCGAAGTCTTTGAAGAAAACTCTTTGCAATCTGATTCCGAGTTCTTGACCGCATTAGTATTTTCTACCGGAGGGACATTCTCCACAATCAACATCTGTTATATATATATATATATATATATATATATATATATAAACAGAGAACCTCTATCCTATGATCGAGAGTAGTCGAGAAGGGAGCTCAAGCCATGGAAGATCTGGACGAGAAACACCAGAAGAGAGACGAATCTCCATTGATGAAGACCGGATTTCTTGAAGGACCAGAAGAGAGACGAATTGATAAGGACCCAACTGATACTCGAAGCCTACTCAATAACAGAGCAATGCTCAAGCTACAAAGGAAGCCTAATCAATAACAAAGTCTCTACTTATTAGCAGAGCCTCTCCTCATCTTCATTGCCATGTCAGCCACTCTCCATCATCATCGCCAGGTCAGCATCTCAATTGGCCAGCTCAGCAACCTGCAACAACTGCCAAGCTTCCCCTGCAAAGAAGCCAACTGCAAGTTCTCCTGCAAGGAAGATGTGAGCCAGAAATCTATAAATAGGAGAAGAGAGGAGAAGAGGAATGATCGGAGAATTGTATCATGTTCCCTGCATTTACTTTGAATTTACAATTTAGTTTTTGAATTGTACTTTCCTGCTCATTTTCCATTCCTCAATAAAGTAAACCCTAGTTCATACCCAAATATCCATTATTTCTTTTCAATTTGCTAGCAATTCTAGGTCAATGAGCTTTGGAGCTCATCAATTGGTATCAGAGCCACTCGATCCGTTGATCGAGGGCAGTCATGAAGGAAGCTCAAGCCATGGCGAGTCCGGTGGAGCGACGATGGAGAGAGGACGGGCTTCATCTGTAGAGGATCGATTTCTCTCCATCCAAAGAACCATGGAAGCTATAGCAGGTACTGTCATAGATCTCAATGGTAAACTCGATCATCTCAGTTGCAAAATCGATCGAATGATGGTGGAATTTCTGGACGAGATATTGATGAATTATCCAGATCTAGACATTATCATGAGTTTTCAAACCCCAAATTGCGTCAAACAGCACCACTGCATCATTCACCACTACATTATTCTACTGCTGCACCTACAATACCATCACACGCGTACAAATCGGTGCCTATGGAATCCATGACCAGTGGGCACAAGTTCATGCTAATGGGTCTGCACATGGAACCTGAGGAAAGGATCAGGATACTAACTTCCGCATTTCAGAAATATAAAGAAAGAAGGGATTCAAAAGCATTCGAAGAGCCACTTCAGAAGCCTAATGGTGAATTGTTGTATGTGCCGAGTATATTTCCAAGTCCTCTGGCTACTGGACATCAACAAGTTCAACAGCAAATGCCTCAAGCTGGAATGCAATCATCTGCACTGCAACATGTTTTTCCTCACGCACAGGCACAATGTCATTTGCATCCTGGTCAAATGCAGCAACAGGAAGTGCCATTGGAAGAGGTCATTAACGAAGTTCCAGGTGGTATTGAGGAAGTGGTGGCTGTTCCAGCCCCAATTCCAGTTACTGATGTTCAAATGGATGAGGAACAAACCGATTCTTTCGTAGAAGTAATTGGAGGAGAAGAATTCCCTGAATGCCACCTGACTGAAAATGGCAATGAAGGAGATATACCAGAAATGGCATTGGAAGTGCATATTGCAACTTTCGTGGATTTTGAGACACGGATTAATGAAGTGAAAGATGTCAACGACTTGAAAAGCTTCACATCACAAAAATTTGGCCTGCGGTTGAAGAAAAGCATTTTGAGAGTATTGGATCTAGGCATTTGTCAGGATCTCTCGACTCTGCTTTGACTAGGAAGAGTATTAGGCCTCATATTGATGATGTTAATGTTGCTGCAGTTGCGTGTGGGTTTGGAAGAGCAGTTGGCAACAAGAGGGCTGATGACTTGAGGATGAGAGTCTATCACAGATTAAACTGCCTTCCTACTCCTGGACTTAATACTACATCATGTGATGCTTCTTCTACTGTCCAGGTCAACGAGCAAGGAGTCAACAATCTTCTGCAGTCTCTCCTAGTCGCTGCTAGTTTTGGAGGTATGCCCATTATCATTCCAACATCAGTTTTCTGGGAATACTTCACTTACATGGCATGGGATCCAGGTATTCTTGTTGGGATCTCAATTATCAGCTCAATTGCTTTTGCTGTGTTGGTAAAGTTTGAAATGCCAGATTGGTGGTATTTGCAACCATCATCACACTCAAGGATGTATGACCCATCAAGTCCTGCATTATTTGGCCTCGTCCACCTTGTTACAGCTCTCATGTTATATGGATATTTGATTCCTATCTCAATCTATATCACTATTGAAGTTGCTAGGCCTGATACAAAGGAAGGTACTAACATATTGGGTGACTTCCCGCAAACAATGATAGATGAGCAACAAGATATTGCCAAAAATGAAAATCATGGACAACAGAGGAAACGTCTTGAGGGTTATTGTCAAATGGATGTCTCTGTAATGCAATGTGATGTCTCACAAATACAGAAGACTCAGCTGAATTCTGATGGGACAGTAAAGTACCTTCTGCTCAATAGTAGAGAAATTGGCAGGGGAGATGTTTATGTCTCTTATACTTATGTTGAAAACTTTAAGCCTCTTGTGCCCCAAGAATGGAGAGAAGTTTCTTACTTCGAAAAGTTGGAAGTAGTTTTTGCCCCAGCACATAAATGTATCTCACGCATTGACAGTAAACTCATTAATGCTACTATGAAAGAGCTGGAAAAGCTATTTCCTGATGAAAAATCTGCACATCAGAGTAAAGCCAGGGTTATGAGGCTTAAGGGTAGTACAAGCTTGGATTCTATACAAGTAATTAAAAGGTTTGGAGGCTCCATGAAGGATTCACTCGAAGGTGCCAGTTTTTGTGTTTTGGTGTGGGATCCAGGGATCCAAATTACTCCTCCATTGACCTTGGGACAAGGTCAATTTAAAGGGGTGGGTATTGATAAGGACCCAACTGATACTCGAAGCCTACTCAATAACAGAGCAATGCTCAAGCTACAAAGGAAGCCTAATCAATAACAGAGTCTCTACTTATTAGCAGAGCCTCTCCTCATCTTCATTGCAATTTCAGCCACTCTCCATCATCATCGCCAGGTCAGCATCTCAATTGGCCAGCTCAGCAACCTGCAACAACTGCCAAGCTTCCCCTGCAAAGAAGCCAACTGCAAGCTTCTCCTACAAGGAAGATGTGAGCCAGATGTGAACTAGAAATCTATAAATAGGAGAAGAGAGGAGAAGAGAAATGATCAGAGAATTGTATCATGTTCCCTGCATTTACTTTGAATTTGCAATTTAGTTTTTGAATTGTACTTTCCCGCTCATTTTCTATTCCTCAATAAAGTAAACCATAGTTCATACCCAAATATCCATTAATCTTCAATTTGCTAGCAATTCCAGGCCAATGAGCTTTGGAGCTCATCAAGAATCTCCATTGATGAAGACCGGATTTCTTGAAGGCACCGTAGGAGCTATAACAGGTACTCTTCTGGATCTTAGTAGTAAATCTGATCGAATGATGGAAGAAATGCTCATATCTAGACGGGATATTGAGAATTTTAACCATAGATTGGATCAAACACCCTGACTGTACCACTCCGCTACTGCTCAAAATTCTCTTCCACATACTCACATGTCAACTCCACCAATTCATGCTAATGTCACTGGTTCGAGTGTTGTGAATCCGTCAATGATTAACTCATCAATGTTCTCCACTGAACAAACACTCTTGGGACACACAAATTGACATCAAAATCCTAGCTCACTGCCTATGTGATCCATGAACAGTGGACAGTGAATGCACCCTACACATCCATTGTTGCCTACACCTGAACTTATGGGGACCCAGCAAAATTTGACTACCAGTAACTAGAATGTGGGAAAACCTTCACTAAGGCTCAAATTGCATGAATTTGATTGTGAGGGAGATGTATATTGGAGTCCAGTCTGGATTAGGAGTAATTGTTTTAGGTATAATAGGATTCTTATTTTAGGACTTCCTATTTAGGGAATCCTATTATGATCTACAATAGGATTTTCTCATCATATATATATATGGGTTGAGGGTGGAGGTATAAAGAATATAGCACAAATGTGGAGATTCGGGGTGCTCGTCCACAGAAAATCTAAAAAATTTCGTGTTTTGCTCTTAGGATTTTTTGCCATCCAAGACAGAAGGAAGAAGAGATTTAATCGAGGAGTTGACAACTTCGGTTAGAAAAATTGCTACGGGTTCGTGAGTGATTTCAATTGTAATCTCTGTCTTTTCTTCTTGAGTGTGGTGAAGGGGTTGAACCTATTAGGGCAAATGATTAAATATTTGTTTTGTCAATTTTGTAATTTCACTTGAGTTATAAATGTTGGGATTTGTTTAGGTAACGTAGTCACCGCCATATACTTATCTTTATCTGTACTTGGTATTCATTAGACGGGGTTGGTTATCATAGGTGGGTTAGCAAACGCTTCTGCGGCATCCAACAAGTAGTATCAAAGCTTGGTCTGATAGTCTGATAGCAACAAGTGTTATCAGAGCTATATGTTTGGTTCTGGAAACTATGTCTACTGAGCAGATGAACACTCTTATGATCACCCTCACAGGGAGAACTGGACGATTTGGAAGTCAATGATGGAGGATCTACTCTGATGCAAGGACTTACATGGTCCATTGGAGGGCGACAACGCTAAGCCGACGGACAAAGGTATTGATGACTGGAAACGACTGGATCGGAAGGCTGTTGGATTCATCCGCCAATCGCTTGGCGATTCGGTGTTTCACCATGTGTCCATGGAGAGTTCGACAAAAGCATTGTGGGAGAAGCTGCATTTGTTGTAAGAAAGGAAGACGGCTGGCAACAAGGCGTTTCTTATTCACCAACTTAAAGTACACGGAGGGTGCACCGATGGCATAACATCTGAACGAGGTTCATAACATCATCAATCAGCTGTCTGCGATGAAGATGATGATTAAGGATGAGCTTCAGGCCTTGCTGCTTTTGAGTTCTCTGTCGGAAAGATGGAAGACTTTGGTGGTATTGGTATGCAACTCCGCTTCAGATGGAGTTGTTACGATGGAGGCAGTCAAAAGTAGCTTGTTGAACGAGGAGGTCCGGCGTAAGCAAGTAAAATCGTCGCAAAAGTCTGCTCTGGTGGTTTCTTACGGGAAAGAAAGACTCAAGTCACAAGTGAGGACATGGAAGAGTTCTCGGGATCTTGTGACCATGGACCGCAAGGAGGTCTGCTATCACTGTGGCGAAATGGGTCATATCAAGAGGAACTGCATGAAGCTCAAAGCTGAGAAGGCCAAAAGAAAAGACGATAAAGATGATCTCATGGCTATGGGAGATCTCATCATGCAGCAACCGACATAGAGGAACCTTGTGGCATGTGTCATGATGACGATTGGGTCATAGATGCGGGGGCGTCGTATCTACTTTATATAAGAGGATCTTTACGTCATACCATGGCGGCAGGTTTGGACGTGTGAAGATGGACAACAAGGGGACTGCTGCAGTTGTGGGCATCGATGATGTGCACTTGACAACGAAACTTGGTGAGAGGCTCGTTCTTAAATATGTGCGACATGTACCGAGTTTGCGCTACAATCTGGTTTCGGTAGGGAGGATTGCGAATGATGGCTGTCGCAACGCGTTTGGGGACAAAGATTGGATGCTTACGAAGGGTTCCCAACAGCTGGCTCGAGGAGATTTATGTTGTGGCATGTACATGCTCAAGCCGCTGAGTTGTACAAGCAGGCTACAGACATCGGATGGAGGATCGAGGGGTATTCGGCAAGAGTTAGTAGATCGTCGGGAACTTGCTGAGGAGGGTCTTCAAGATACTTTGAGAATTACGGAGGATTCGGTTCATCGAGACAAAACAACGAATGGTGATGAGCCAAAGATTGAGGGTCAGTCTGTCGGTCCCATGACAATTGGTCAGTCTCCAGGTGGGGGTTGTTCCATGGATCCAGTTTTGACGATGGGTGGTTTGCCAAAACTTTACGAAGCGACATCGGTTTCAGTAGTTCGAAGCCATGAAGAAGATCAAGGTGTGCATCAAACTCAATCAGAGGTGAGTGCATCTTCATTCATACAGTTTTGGTGGAGCTGTGGGTCATCGACAACGTGCATAATGCATGACGTTCTACTCGAGGATGCACGTGTACGGGGGAGCTTCAGTGTCAGACACGAAGGTGGGCAGGTTCATGAGTCCGAATCTCGAGGAAACCATATTGTACGCTTGGTTGCGCCAACCAAGGGTGAAGAATCTCGTCGAAACGGTAGCACATTTCGGTAGAAGACGGAAGTCAGGGACAGGAAGTCAAGACTCACGGTAAGGCTGATCGTCAGGGACTTCGATCTTGGTTGTGTCATCGATATCGGCAGGATCTTATTGGTATAAGAGGTCCTCGACATGACGGTCGAGGAGATGGAGACAGACAAAGGAAGATGCAAAGCATCTCGGAGGATCGAAGATCGGTGGCATAGGGGAGCAGGTTTTCTGTCGCGGAAAGACCGGCATGGAGTCCAGTTGATGAGCCATGGGGTTAACATCCTCTTATCAGACTGGAGGGGGAGATTGTTGTAGTCCAGTCTGGATTAGTAGTAGTTATTTTAGGTATAATATGATTCCTATTTTAGGGCTTCCTATTTAGGAAATCCTATTATGACCTAGAATATGATTTTCTCATCCTATATATATGGATTGAGGGTGGAGGAATAAAGAATATAACACAAAGGTGGAGAATCGGGGTGCTCGTCCAAAGAAAATGTAAGAGAAAGTCCATGTTTTGCTCTTAGGTTTCTTCGCCATCCAAGACAAAAGGAAGAAGAAATCTAATAGAGGAGTCGTCAACTTCGGTTAGGAAAATTGCTACGGATTGGTGAGTGATTTCAATTATTATCTCTATCTTTTCTTCTTGAGTGTGGTAGGGGGGTTGAACCTATTAGGACAAAGGGTTCAATATTGGTTTGTCAATCTTATAATTTCACTTGAGTTATAAAGGTTAGAATTTGTCCAGGTGACATAGTCACGTTCATATACTTGTCTTTATCTGTACTTGGTATTCGTTAGACGGGGTTGGTTATCTCTGGTGGGTTGGCAAACGCTTCCATGCGCCCAACAAGTAGTATCACAGCCCTGGTCTGAGTCTGATACCAACAAGTGGTATCAGCGCTACAAGTTTGGTTCTGGAATCTATGTCTATGGAGCAGATGAACACTCGTATGATCACCCTCATAGGGGAAACTAGGCGATTTGGAAACCAATGATGGAGGATCTACTCTAGTGCAAGGACTTGCATGGTTCGTTGGAGGGAGACAACGTCAAGCTGACGGACAAATGTGCTGATGACTGAAAATGACTGAATCGAAAGGCTGTTGGATTCATTCGCCAATTGCTGGACGATTCGGTATTTCACCACATGTCCATGAAGAGTTCAACAAAAGCATTGTGGGAGAAGCTGCATTCGTTGTACGAAAGAAAGATGACTGGCAACAAGGTGTTTCTTATTCGCCAACTCGTCAACTCGAAGTACACGGAGGGTGCACCGATGACACAACATTTGAACGAGGTACATGGCATCATCAATCAGCTATCTGCGATGAAGATGATGAATGAGGATGAGCTTCAAGCCCTGTTGATTTTGAGTTCTCTGTCGGAAAGCTGGGAGACATTGGTGGTTTCGGTGAGCAACTCCGCTCCGGATGGAGTTGTCACAATGGAGGCAGTCAAAATCAGCTTGTTGAACGAGGAGGTCCGGCGTAAGCAAGTAGAATCGTTGCAGGAGTCCGCTCTGGTGGCTTTCTATGGAAAGGAAAGACTTAAGTCACAAACGAGGACATGAGGAGTTCTCGGGATCTTGCGACTGTAGACTGCAAGAAGGGCTGCTATCACTGTGGCAAAATAGGTCATATCAAGAGGAACTGCATGAAGCTCAAAGCTGAGAAGGCCAAAAGAAAGGACGATAAGGAGGATCTCAAGGCTATGGGAGATCTTATCATTGCAGCAACCAACGCAGAGAAATCTTGTGGCATGTGTCATGATGGCGATTGGGTCATAGACACGGGGGCGTCGTATTACGCTACTCCATATAGGAGGATCTTTACGTCATACCATGGCGGTAGGTTTGGACGTATGAAGATGGGAAACAAGGAGACTGCTGCAGTTGTGGGCATCGGTGAAGTACACTTGACAACGGAGCTTGGTAAGAAGCTTGTTCTTAAATATATGCGGGATGTATCGAGTTTGTGCTACAACCTTGTTTCGGTAGGGAGGTTGGCGGATGATGGCTGTCGCAGCGCATTTGGGGACAAAGATTGGATGCTTACGAAGGTTCCTAACAGCTGGCTCGAGGAGATTTAGTTTGTGGCATGTACAAGCGTAAGCTGCTGAGTTGTACAAGCAGGCTACAAACATCGGATGGAGGCTCGAGGGGTGTTCGGCAGGAGTTAGTGGATCATTAGGAACTTGCTAATGAGGGTCTTCGAGATACTTTGAGGATTACGGAGGATTCGTTTTGTTGAGACAAAGCGACGAATGGTGATGAGCCAAAGATTAATGGTCAGTTTGTCGGTCCCATGACAGCTGGTGAATCTCCAGGTGGGGGTTGTTCCCCGGATCCGGTTTGACGACGGTTGGTTTGCCAAAACTTGACAGAGCGACATCGATTTCAGCCGTTCAAAGCCAGGGAGGAGATCAAGGTGTGCATCAAACTCAATCAGAGGTGGGTGCATCTCCATTCACACAGTTTCGGGTTAGCTGTGGGTCATTGACGGCGTGCACAGTGTATGATATTCTGCTCGAGGATGCATGTGTATAGGGGAGCTTCAGTGTCAGACACGAAGGTGGGCAAGTTCCTTAGTCCGAACCTCAAGGGAACCGTACTGTCCGCTTGGTTAGGCCAACCAAGGGTGAAGACGCTCGTCGGAATGGTAGCATATTTCGGTGGAAGACGGAAATCGGGGACAGGCAGTCAAGACTCACGGTGAGGCTGATCGTTAGGACTTCGGTCTTGGTTGTGTCATCAATATCGACAGGATCCCAGTGGTGCAGGAGGTGCTACTCATGGCAGCTAGCGTCGACGTGATGGTCGAGGAGCTGGATACAAAGGAAGATGCAAAGTAGCTCGAAGGATCGGAGATCAGTGGCATGGGGGAGCAGGTTTTCTGTCACGAAAAGACCGGCATGGAGTCCAGTTGAGGAGCCATGGGGTTAACACCCTCTCATCAGACTGGAGGAGGAGATTGTTGGAGTCCGGTCTGGATTAGTAGTAGTTTTTTTTAAGTATAATAGATTCCTATTTTAGGGCTTCCTATTTAGGAAATCCTATTATGACCTAGAATATGATTTTCTCATCCTATATATATGAGTTGAGGGTGGAGGAACAAAGAATATAGCACAAATGTGGAGATTCAGGGTGCTCGTCTACAGAAAATCTAAAAAAAAGTCCGTATTTTGCTCTTAGGATTTTTCGCCATCCAAGACAGAAGGAAGCAGAGATCTAATCGAGGAGTAATCAACTTCGGTTAGAAAAATTGCTACGGGTTTGCGAGTGATTTCAATTGTAATCTTTGTCTTTTCTTCTTGAGTGTGGTGAGGTGGTTGAACCTATTAGGGCAAAGGGTTCAATATTGATTTTGTCAATCTTGTAATTTCATCTGAGTTATAAATGTTAGGATTTGTCCAGGTGACGTAGTCACCGCCATATACTTGTCTTTATCTGTGATTGGTGTTCGTTAGACGGGGTTGGTTATCTCAGGTGGGTTGGCAAACGCTTCCGTGTCCAATAAGTAGTATCAAAGCCCTTGTCTGATAGTCTGATACCAACAATGTAGACGAGTTGTTAATGAGAGCCAATCACTATTTCCAATACTACAACACACCTGGAATGGATATGATCAAAGTTTGTTCAGTCCAACTCAAGGGAACAACAGCTTATTGGCTGAACTGGATAATGAAGATTAAGAGTAGCATGATGTCTTGGAAGGAATTTTGCAAAAAATATTCGTATGGAGTTTGGTCCCTCCCAATTCACAGATCATATGATAGACTTGAAATTACTCAAACAAGATAATGGTGGACATGGATGCAATTCCTAGTTTCAGAAGCTTTCCAATAGGGTGCAGGCATTTCCTGAAAGTTGTTTGGTGAGCCAATACGTTGGAGGGTTGAAGGAGGAGATTATATATGAGGTTCAAGTTTTCAATACAGTAAATCTTCCTGCAGCTATGCAAATTGCCAAGCTGCACGGGGCCAAGCTTATGGCAATTAGAAGACATTATAAGAACAATTCTTATGTGGGAAAAAATAGCAATATATCAGTATCTCTACCTTCTAATCATGTTACTTATTCTGCGAATACTGAGCTTTGGAAGAAAACTACAACTCAGAGTTTGGGAGCAGCTCCTACAGTAAGCACTAGACATTCTAATGCCACCATCTCCCCTACAAAAATCTTGAGAAGGAAGAATTTAGGACTGTGTTTTCTATGTGATGGAAAGGGTTTAGAGGACATAGATTTAAAGAGAAGAAGCTGTACATTCTTGTGGCTGATGATGAAAGTGTAGAAGACATTAATGACAACAAAGTGTCAGAGACTCCTGATACTCCTTCCCACGACACTTAAAATATTTTTGAAATTTTACTACATGCCCTAACTGGTAGCAGCAACCATTCTACTATGAAACTAAGAGGCAGAGTTAAAAACAAGCCACTTCTCATACTTGTGGACTCAGCTTCTACCCATAGCTTTATTGATTCAGTTTTTAGTAAAAGATTAGCAATTCCTGGACATGACAGTAATCTATTTGAAGTATTAATTGAAAATGGAGAAAATATACTCAGTAAGGGTCTATGGAAAGGTGTGCAAATTGAATGTCAAGGCCAGAAGATCACTGCTGATCTACTACAACTTCCCATACCAGGGTGCCAGATAGTATTAGTGTTTAATTGGCTTAGCACTCTAGGTAACATCACTTGGAATTTCCAAGATCTTACCATGGAATATATGAAGCAGAGAAGGGTCCAGCAATTCAAAGGTGTTCAATATCAGGAAAATCTACTCTAGAAACCAGACACCAAAAAATTAAGGCAAAAACCTCGAGCAGTGTCATCCAACTGTTCTCTAGAGATAAGTCCAGCGCAATATCAAATACAGAGGCTGAAATTTCCCAGTTACTTACCAAGTTTGAACACATATTTGAAGAACCCAGAGGATTACCTCCAAAGAGAACATTTGATCACAAAATACCTCTTCTACCTGGGACTATACCAGTTTACAGTATGCCGTACTGACATCCTTTCGTTTACGAAAATGAAATTAAAAGGAAGATTCAGGAGATGTTGGACATAGGTATAATACAACCTAGTAATAGTTCATATTCTTCTCCTGTTATATTATGCATAGATTATAGGGGGTTAAACCAAAGCACTGTGAAAGACAGGTTCCCTATTCCATCCATTGAAGAATTGTTTGATGAGGTTCATGGGGCAATTTTTTTCTCTAAATTGGACCTGAGATCATGCTATCACCAGGTGAGAATGATAGATGATCAGATGTCCACAAGACAGCCTTCAGGACACATGAAGGACATTGTGAATTTCTCGTAATGCCATTTGGGCTCACTAATTCCCCATCAACCTTCCAAGCTCTAATGAATACAGTGTTCAAGGACGACAAGGTTTGTCTTTAGTTTTTTATTTATGATATTCTAGTTTATAGTAGAGACATCAACACTCACTATGGGCACCCAGAAAAAGTCTTTACAAAATTGTAGGAGAATCACTAAGAGTGAAGAAAAGTAAATATTACTTTGCTCGGACTCAAGTAGGCTACTTGGCCATATTATTTCACAGAGGTGTTGAAGTAGACTCAAAGAAGGTTAGAACTGTCATAGAATGGCCTATTCCTAACAATGTCAAGGAATTAATACAACCATTGCCTATCCAGAAAAGATTTGGAAAGATATTTCTATGGACTTCATAGAGGGATTGCCTAGTAGTCACCAAAAGAAAACTATATTGGTAGTAGTAAATAGGCTTACCAAGTATATACATCTCTTTGCTCTAACCTATCCTTATACTACATCAATGGTGGCCCAAATATGTCTGGAATGCATTTATAAATTACATGTAATGCCTAAGTTGATAGTCACTGACAGAGATCCCCTCTTTACAAGTGCATTTTGGAAGGAGTTTTTTTTTTTTTAACTGCAGGGAACACATCTGAGCTACAGTACATCCTATCACCCCCAATCTGATGGTCAAACAGAAGTAACTAATAGGTGTATTGAAAGTTACTTGAGGTGTTTTGTAGCCACAAACCAAAGGAGTGGACTAAAAACTTACTGTGGGCTGAGTATTGGTTTAATACCAACTTGCACTAAGCTACAAAAACCACTCCATTTGAAGCCTTTTATGGTAGACCACCTCCTAATCTTCTGACCAAGTTACTGATTTAATTCAAGACAAAGAAGTGGCAGAATCTTTAGCTCACAAAGACAATGCTCTTCAATTACTGAAGGACAACCTAATCCTAGCTCAAGATAGAATAAAGAAATATGCTGATCTTCACATAACTGAGAGGGAATTTTTAGTAGAAGATTGGGTATACCTCAAGCTTTAACCCTACAGTCAAGTTTCTATAGGCCAGAGAAGACCTCAGAATCTATCTCCAAAATTCTTTGGGCCTTATCAAGTGTTGGCTAGAGTGGAGAATGTGGCATACAAGTTAGACTTACATGCAGAGTCCTTAATTCACCCTTTTTTTTTCATGTATCACAATTGAAGAAGAAGATCAGTACCAGGCTTCAACCACATAAAGGTTTACCCAGTTAAAATGAAAACTTCATACTAGAACCAGAGTGGGTGTCACGACACGCACTCGGTATAAGGGTACGAGAACGTGGGTACGTCCAGCCTACGCCACAACATCGACGGTATAACGCTGTCTAGGTCAACAATACTATCTAAACATCTCACATAATATATATGTACCTGTCAAGATATCTCAACTCTAAATGAAGGACAAAATAATACTCAATACTCAATTTCAATAAACTAGAGGAATATGTAGCACGATATGGAATAGAAGAAAAATGAATAACAGTCACAAATACATCTCATATCCAAGTCTAATAGACTAGCACAATAGTTTCAAATATAATACATGCCAAAAGTCTAAACTGAGACATAACCAATCAAATAGTCTAAACATCTGCAACTAGTTGAGCATCTCCCGGTACCGGCTCTTCCTGAGCCACCATCTCTAACTCTACACCCACTACGTCCTGAGGTCCATAGTGTGTAGGATACCAGTCATCTAAATCATCTGAAAAATATATCCAGTCAGGATTAGAGCGAAGCACACCTCTAACAACAGTTCCAAATAAATGACAAAGACTATGTAACAGTAAATAGAGAGAATATACAAGTTAAATAGAGCATGAGCAGAAAATATACAAAATATAGAAATGCTGTAAATAGTATAATAGAGATGAGCATCATATACATGAGTCAGAAAATACAACTAACTAAGTGAATGAGTACTAGCTTTGACATGTGTCACATCCGATTCCAGATTTGATATTTCTTGAATTTCTAGAATTCAATTTTTTTTCTGATAATGCATTCCTGCTGTATTTCTCATATTGGTTCCTGTCATTTTATTATTGTTATTATTTTATGTTGTTGAGAGAGAGTACCTGAGATTAGTAGAATACCCATTGGCATTGCCATAGATCCGGTTTAGGACATGCATGTAGAATGAACACTTGGTTCGGTTCGTTTGATTGAACCCATGACTAAATCATTTTTCTCTCCTCTTAGTATATATATATGAGCTTTTCTCTCTCTTCTCTCTTTCTTCATCTTCTTCTTCATTTTCACTTTTTCCTTCTCCTTCCTTGCTCTTTTCTCCCTCACCCCTATGTACCTCCCATAGCACTGGACCTAGGTAGGAAGAGGTCGTTGGACTCTTAGGCAAGTGCATCTTCCTCCATGATGAAACCTTGATTTTCGAATTTTTCATATATGTATTGTTTTAAAAATGTGTTTGATAAAAAAATGTTTCCCATGTGTTCCTCATCATTTTAGTTCTTGGTATTTTTTGGTTTTGACAGACATATTTTAGCAGATCGGAGTTTCAAGTTAGGATTTTCTATAGATTTTATGAGTTTTTCTTGGTATTGATCTATTAAAACTTGTTATTTTCGAAAACTGGTAGTTCCATATGATAGAGCATTTGATTTCGTGCGGTTTTGAACTTTGGTTTGCTAGATTTGGACTTAGAATGAAGTTTTTATGACGAATACAAATTTTTAGTTTTTGGAGCTTTTCCGCTATGGCTGAACTTGCTGTCTGGAGAAGACGAAGTTCTTATGCGGCCAACACCTTATGTGGCTGATATATACATGCGACATGATCCTTATGCGGCTTACTCTTTGCCGCTTAACCAACCAGTATGCGTCCATTTTGTTGGATGCATGACTGACCATTACACACAGTGTTCTGGACCTAAGTGACAAAATTTCTTGTGTTTTGTTCGCTGGACGAATGAGAAATTCGCTAAGTCCAAAGAGCAATATTTGACCGAGTGACTTATGCGGCAAGCAGAGTATGCGGCCACCTTTCCTTGGACGCATGACTCTGAAACCTTGACACATCTTTCTATGGTTTTGTCTCTTTCTTCCTGACACACTTTATGGCCTGTCACATCCATCACTTTATATCACTTCACTGATACTTCATTTATGACCCATCACTCAGAACTTGAGTCCATGCGGCCAGTGAGTTCATGCGGTCAGTGGGTGCATGCGGCCAGTGAATCCATGCGACTAGTGGGTGCATGCGGCCAGTAGGTGCATGCGGCCAGTGAGTCCATTTTGCCAGAAATTTTTGTGTGCATTTTGTGTTCCTTTTAATTATGTCCATTTTATAACTCATTTTAGTGATTATTGTTGTGTGCTTTCTTATGACGATACATGCTTATATTACTTAACAAATTTTGCATGTAGTTAACGAGATAAGTTTATTTACGAGTTCACAATCCTCACGACACTGTAGAAATATTTGTGTATAAAAATCCATTGCATTTGGCATCGGACAATCGAGTGTGAGTATTGTCCAATGTATCGCGTGTCGCGAATACGATAACTCATGAAAAGTTTGTACTCGTGACTCGTCATTCTAGGGAGTTCTCAAGTGTCTACGACTCGAGAATTTGAAATAATTTAGTAACGATTAAATAAGATAAGATTTACCTAGATCATTAGGAGGGGAGAATATTGTGCTACCGACTACACTGATCTCTATGGGCCCCATGCAGCATAGACCAACCCTACTAGGCATGGGCTCCATGACTGACCAAGTTTACGTGTGCTACGGCACTTACAGGACAAGTTTATATACAAGTTTATATTACAAGACAAGTTTATGTTTATAAGGTAAGTTTATGATCACAAGCTTAAGTTTATGCTTACAAGTTCAAATTTTTGTTTATGATAAAGTAATAAGTTATGTTGTAGTGATGTTGAATGTGCTTTTAAGTTACCCGACAAGCGTACTCTTGGTCATCCGGGATGACTGTAGTGCCGGTGGTAGCAATATTCTTAAAACATGCATTTAGTAATTAACGCATGTGACAACCCTATCTAGTTAATCGTAGCAAGCCGTAGAGCTGTTTGGCCGTGCAATGAATGATGTTACTTTCATTATAGCTCACTCTTCTAGTTTTATTTCTCTCGACGCGTGGTTAGAGTGCAAAGCTCTACTCGAGTGAAGGACTACAACCCCGATCCTTGTTTGGTTTAAGGATTGCGGTCCTGATCCAGAGTAGTTTCTATGCCCTTTTGTCACTTGTCGTCTTACTTTTCTTTATAGCACTTGTTATCAGTTCTTCCAGTATATTTTTGAGACAAGTACATTGGTACCGTACAAGTCTCGATCCGCATTTATTTTAGGTCTCTTTTCAGTTGTATGTTGTGATGTGTTTGGTCTATTACCTTGAGTTCCTTTGTGGTACTTGTTGCATGGGATTTTGACCCCACTGTTTTTGTATGGCCAGATTATCCCGAGGAGAACCGGGATCCACTACACTTCCAGCAAGATGGACCGCACTCGTAGGACTGTGGCCGAAGCTCGCGAGTGGTTTTCCTTCCTCCACCCCTCGTAGTGTTATTTTATTTTATGGTATTTTAGTAAGAGGCAGTGTTTGTCCCTTATTTTTTAGATCACTTCTCTGACTTCGGTCAACATGATGTATATATTAGACCATGGCTGGTATATTTGATCATGTATTATACTCTGCTAGTGCATCATTTTGTATTCACTGGCTTCATGATCATATGTGACATGTAATTTGTGACGCCTCTTTACTTTTATGTATGCTATACTCTTGTAATTATTGTTGATGGATTGAGATACTAGGATTTGTCGGCCTTAGGACTGACGTCATAACATGCTAGAGTTCACACATTTGTCTTCTAGACAACCTAAGCACATTGCGGCTTACTTCGGTATTCTGCAAGGTGTGGTTGGCCATGTCAATCCTCGTATTTATCCAGTATTCTGGGAGCGGGGCATAACAAGGTTTTAGTGATGGCCCATGCAGGTCTGTTTTTCAGACTTGTGGGAGGACTCATCTTGTTAGAATCTCAATTCTCAATTTTTTCTTCGATTGAACTCCACTTGTAACATGTACTTCTCGCTCTCCTTGAATTGCAAGCTTGCTTGACATGATTGTTCCATTCTCGTCCCTTGTTGATATCCTTGTGTCCTTATCCTTCAGGGACATCCCACTTGTTCCTCATTTTATGGGTTCCATTGCACTGATAATTCTAGCAGATCCATAAGTAGGCCAAGGCCAGATTCCGATATTGAACCAAGGGCAAGCGTCAATAGCTCTTCATCAGTCGGCTCCGCAAGTCA
Organism: Iris macrosiphon; assembly: GCA_036927795.1. Taxonomy (NCBI): domain Eukaryota; kingdom Viridiplantae; phylum Streptophyta; class Magnoliopsida; order Asparagales; family Iridaceae; genus Iris; species Iris macrosiphon. The sequence goes on along the minus strand of JAYESA010000013.1, from coordinate 170,649,282 downwards.
TGCATGTCCGACCAGCACAATCAGCTCTACCAGTCTTGTCGAGACGACCAGTTCAGCCCGCCCCGCCGTTCGTACCAACCCAGCTAACCCAGACAGTACCGCCAGTTCTTCCAGTACAACCAGGGAAGGCAGGCTCGCAGGCCATGGTAGAGATGATCTAAGCTATGATGATGGTACAACAAAAACAACAGCAACAACAACTCCAGTTTCAGCAACAAGTGGTCCAACTCTGCCACAGTTTCAGTAAGGACAAGAATAAACCAACACTACTCTTTGCTAGGGAGTTAGAGTAGCACTCGAGAACAGTGGGCGTTATACTCACAACTTGACTACCAATGTTAGTCGCATGCGCCCAACCAAGTTCCTCGGCACGGCGGATACTGTTTCCGTAGATTCTTGGCTCCAAGAATTTGAGGCCATCCTGGATGCAACTATGATCTCAGATGATGAGAAGGTAGCAATCGTAAAGCTACAATTATCAGATCTTGTCCGAGATTGGTGGACAACACAAGAAATGACGCTTCCGAAGCCCATTGACTGGAGGACGTTCAAGGAGCATTTTCAAGAAAAGTATTTTCACACCACCGCCAAGTTCCAGCTCCAACAGCAGTTTATCAACCTCCGCCAGAACACAAGATCGGTCGACCAGTATGCGGTCGAGTTTTTTCGACTTAGTCGATTTGCTCCCCATATGGTAGCTTCCGAAGAGGACCGAGCCAAGAGATTTGAGCAAGGATTATATCTTGAGCTCCAGCAATTTACGGTAGGCCATAATTATACCACCTACGATGCAGTACTTAGGGCAGCTAGGTCCCAAGAACTTGCCGGCCAGAGATTAGTAGCAAGGACCGGAGGCCAGAAGAGGTCACAATCATCCATGAAAGGCATCAGTATTCATCCATCACCTCCTGCACCAGCAGTCAGAACTCCTTGTCCGCCAGCACCTCCAGCCTCCACAGTAACCTCAATGCAATCTACCAGGCAGACTGTATCAGCATGATGTAGCCACTACGACAAGTCAGAGCACACTAGAGATCAGTGTAGGAGGGCCAATTGCCAGTGTCTCAGATGTGGGACATCTAACCACATGTTTGGTTCATGCCCGCTTTTGTACCCTGAGGCTTCCTCAGCCCGACAGTTGCCAGCTCCACCTCAGGCAGAGATTGAAGGCCCGAGGGGACCAACATTAGCAGTTCGACCACTAGCTCAGCGTCCTCTCCCGACGCAGACTCAACAGTTCTAGCAGGAACGTCCGGCTTAGTTTGCGCAAGTCCAGCAAGTCTAGCAAGCAAGGCGCAATCAACAGCAGGTTAGAGCAGCAGTCCCTAGACGTTGGCATGACAAAACATTTGGCAACCTAGAGCAGTTGATAGCCGAATGTGCTACAACTGTGGGTAAGATTTTCGAGCTTTCTTAAGCTTGTCTTATTCTTGGGTTCTTGTCGAACGATCTTGTGTTCCGACACGTTCGGAATACGATAGTCGTCTCGATCCTTTCGATGAGCAGAGATGAGTTTTTATCCTACTCTTCCGCCCTCGTATCTCCGTGGTGCGTGATGTCTATCATGCAACCCGACTGCGAAGGTACGCCCTTGATCAGAGTCATGTCCTTGAGAAGATCGTTGGTACAGACTTACCTCAAGGCCTGGCCCTTGTCCATTTTGTGAGTCAGCATAGGCAAGCGAGAACGAGTTCCTATTTAATTGACTCAGGGGTATATGCATCCATATGCCTCCATTTACTAGCACGCCATGTTGCCTTACAATCTGTCGCATATACAAATCTGCCAACTGCTCTGTAAACTGTCCCACTCTAAAGGGGAGAAAATGTGCCACTTTTGTGATTCGATTCACTATCACCCAAACTGCATCTCGACCAGTCGGGGATCTAGGTAAACCAGTCACAAAATCCATGGTGATGTGTTCCCAGTTCCCACTTCCATTCTCAAATAGGAAGCGGCTGCAAAAATTATGTCGGTCTATATTGTTCTGCCTTCACATGCTGACATATCAGACATCGTAAAATAAACCAAGCTCTCTCTTTTCATTCTGTTCCACCAGAAATATTGCTTGATATCATGGTACATCTTCGTGCCTCCGGGATGAATAAAATATTGGAAACTATATGCTTCGGTCATCACTTCTTATCGGATATCTCCACTTGACACACAAAGACGGTTCCCAAACTTAGCATTTCATCCGCATGAATCGTCAACTCCTTCCGAAGACCGGACTCACATTATGCCTATAGCTTCTAAATCTTCGGGTTCTCTGCCTGAGCTATCTTGATTCTATCCACCAAGATTGACTGGATCTGTAGGCTAGCCAGAACTCCTGCATCCTATGGAAGTACTATCTCGATTTCCATCTCTCGTAAGTCTTCTAGAATGTGCTTCTGAGTGGTCAACATAAATTCTTTACCTCTTCTACTAAGTGCATCAGCTACTACATTAGCCTTGCCTGGATGGTATTAAAGTTCCACGTCATAGTCTTTCAACAACTCCAGCCACCTCCTCTGCCTCATGTTTAAGTCCTTCTGCGTAAATACATATTTTAAACTCTTATGATTTGTAAAGATCTTCACCCAATCGTCATATAAGTAGTGCCTCCATAGCTTAAGCGCAAGCAATACTGCTCTAACTCCAAATCGTGAGTTAGATAGTTCTTTTCGTGATCTTTGAGGTGCTGAGAAGTATACGCTATCACTCTCCCCTGCTGCATTAAAACACATTCAAGCCCCTTGTCAGATGCATCACAATACACTGTGAATCCTCTAGAGCCTGCTAGGAGAGGAAGGATCAGGGTAGAGATTAACTTCTTCTTCAACTCTTCAAAGGCTATCTGACACTCTGCTGACAACACAAATTTAGCTTCCTTACGCGTCAACCGAGTCAAAGGTGCCGAGATCTTAGCAAAGTCTGACACAAATCTTCTGTAGTATCCTACCAAGCCCAAGAAACTACGTACCTCCGCCACTATCTTCAGAACTGGCCAGTTCTGTACTGCATTTACCTTCTTGGGATCAACTGACACTCATGTTCCAGAAATAATGTGCCCAAGAAAGGATATATGATCGAGCCAAATCTCACACTTACTAAGCTTCGCATATAACTGTTGCTCCCTCAAGGTCTGCAGTACTATTCTGAGATGTTCTTCATGCTCCTCCTTATTACGAGAATACACAATGATGTCATCGATAAATACTACCACAAATTGGTCTAAGTATGGCATAAAAATACGGTTCATCAAATCCACGAATTCCGCTGAAGCAATAGTCAGTCTGAATGGCATAACTAAGAATTCGTAATGCCCATATCGTGACCTAAATGTTGTCTTCGGTATATCATGCTCTCGAACTCGTACCTGATGATATCCTAATCGCAGATATATTTTGGAGAAGATTCTTGCTCCGCTTAATTGGTCAAAAAAATCATCAATCCTTGGCAATGAGTACTTGTTCTTTACTGTTACCGTATTCAATCGTCTATAATCTATGCACAAATGCGTCGATCCATCCTTCTTCTTCACCAATATCGCTGGTGATCCCCACGGTATCCACTGGTCCGAATAAACTTCTTCGCCTTCAGTTCTTTCACGTGTCGATATAACTGATCAAGCTCTGATGGTGACATTGGGTATACCTTCTGGATATTGGTTCTACTCTTGGCATCAACTCTATACAAAACTCTACTTCTCTAACTGGGAGTAATTCGAGAAGCTCGTCGGAAAAGACGTGTAAAACCCCTAATTTTAAAAACCGTATTAATTATTTAATTAATTATTTAATTGATTTATAGTATTTATTAGCTAATTAGAATAAATAAAATTTATTAGATTTTATTTCTATGTGTTTGTGCAATAGAGGATTTATGGAGCAATTATAATTTTACCTTAATTATTTTTATGTAGGAGACCATGTGGACGATTGATAGATTTATTGTATGCACCAATATAAATTTCTAGAACTTTATATATATATATATATATATATATATATATATATATATATATATATAAAAGAAATAGAAAAGAATAGAATAAGAAAAAAATAAAAGAAATAGAATAAGAATAAGAAATGAAAGAAAGAAAAAGAATAATAGAAATAGAATAGAATAAGAAAAAGAAATAGAATAGAAATGGGAAAGAAAAAGAAAAAGAAAAAGAAATGTTAATAAACCCAAACCCAAACCCATATCCTACCCTACCCATTACACCCGACCCGGCCCCTTAGACACCCGCAAACCCCTCCCAACAGCTACACAGCGACCCGCGCAGTACCCCCCCCCCCCGCGACCTGTATATATACATCTCCCATATTACAAACCCTAACCCTAAACTCTCCATCTCGAACTCTTCATCCGCCGCTGACCCAGCCACGACACCGCCGCTGCCGTTCACCGCCGGAGTAGCCGCAAGCCACCACGTCGCCGTTCGAGCGCCCCGCGACAGCGAGTACTTAACAGCAACTTATCCCTGTTCATAACTCGTTTTTCGCGCCATCGCTCGACCAAACTCGACCAAACTCGACCCCGTCTTCGCCGGTATGATCCCCAACTATTCCTCTCTAAATCTCGTATATTAGTTTCCATCGTTCAGTGTGTAACCCTAGGCGAAAATCGATGCCAAGTCGAGGAAAAACCACGTCATTTAATTTCAGAAAAACCACGTCATTTAATTTCAGAAAAACTGTTGCAACCATCCCAGTTTAAAGACTCGTATCTCCCACCACAGAGATCCAAACATAGAAATTCCTTTTGCTATGTGAAGACTACCTAACCTAGATTATTTTCTGTTAATTATATTATTTTATTTGATGTTGTATGCTGAATTAAATTAGACTAAAAATTACTAAAAATCAACTTTTTTAACTTCCAGAATTTGTGATACGGAGCGCGCTCCGCCAAACGGGACCGCCCCATCGAGTACCAATTACATCGAAAGGCGCGTATGGTATGTCCAGACGTGTGGAATTTTGCGGAAACTGATTTGGATTCGTGTGCGCGTCAGAATCAACCCGTATCCGCAAAAATTTTCCGTATCGTAATTTTTGTAAAATACCGCACCATTTAGTGTACGCTCGTCAGAACCCGACGAAACTTGTGCCATTGGATTCGTGGTATCACGATGGTCCTGTGACCCAAGTTTCACGCAATTATGAGACAGTTGATCAAGCCACCTATTTGCGGGCCCTACGGTTGACTTTTTGGGCGAATTTGTGTTCGGTTCACCGGAATTCAAAATTGGACGTACCGTTGAGTTCGTATTGACGTTTAAAATTGGTTTGACCTATAATTTATCTCTTTTAGAGACCTTTACCCCTGGCACACTTTTCGGTGCAAAGTGGGCCACATGTGGACCCCGCTTTGACCCAAAATTACCGTTTTGCCCCTGTGTCCAAATTGGACGAAAGGGTAGTATTTTTTAGCTATCTCGCTTATTCTGAAAATGTTGGTGATGTTTATTTCAGCATCCGGAGACGTTCATTTTGAGGCCGTAGTTTCTGATCCTGTGTGCTTGACTCATGGATGTTACACTTTTCAGCTTTCTTACAAGGCAAGATACCATACCAAATTGCTTACAGTACTTTGCATGCATATTATATTTCTGTATATTTATTGCATGTGTGTTTTCTTTCAGTCATAAGTATATGCTATATATATATATATATATATATATATATATATATATATATATATATATATATATATATATATATATATATATATGTTGACACACACTTGACACATAGTATTATGGGAGGGGAGGACAATCAGTAGGCGTATAGGCTATAACCACTCTGGTAAACCGTAGTAACTAGCACGCACTATGGTATTCGTATCCGATGGTCGCTACCCCCACGGTATGTCGGCTGATGGGGTCACGATAGTCGCTACCCCCGCGGTATATCGGCTGATGATGTTCCTGACGTGTGTGTGAGTTGTGAGATTAGATAGAGTAGCCTACCCATGCCCATACGTCAAAAAGTTGTCATCATTATGCATTTTATATAGATTGTCTTCTACAACGTACTTATATATTTTTCGTCTATATTGCATATTTACTGTATTCAAATTGGCATGCTTCTATGTATCTTGTTACGTTCCTCTGAGGACCTGGTCCCTTTCCAGGTGTAGATGTTCACGACTATTCGCATGAGCACGGATCAGGACTTACCACTTATCTCTTCCGATGAGGTCTTACCTTCTGAGCATCATTGATTATCTCTAGCGATGGATCATTTAGCTGATACTCTTATATCATCATCTTATTTATATTGGAGATTTACTCTTCTCCCTCATTTTAGTATTGATGTAGTCATTGGTAGTGGATTTGTCTCCACCCGACTATTAGTTTTGGATTATTCAGACTCATTATTCTAGTTTAGTTATTTTCTTTTTGTGACTTGTTGTATGGATGAGATTTAGTATATCTGTGACTTGTGACCATATATATACCACATGTGAGTTTATATTCATATTACAGCGTACGTGTGTATTATGATATCCATATATTGGAGTTGCCATATACATACGGCTGGCATGCTTACGTGTTCCTAGTCCTACGTATTTTGGGACTGGGACGTGACATATTTTTAGTGGTGGCCCATGCAGGTCGAGAGCATATTGTCTCAGTTACGTTACTGTACCGAGCAAGCCTGCGCATAGGATTAGAATATAGGATCTCATCCACTTAATTATCACCTCCCTTGATTTCGTTCTGCATTCTTATTTGATTGCTTGCATTGCATCTTGCTTGATCCTTTCTTAACGTCAATCTTCTCTTTCCTTCGTGCTTGATAGGGGTTAGGAAGGTGCCTTGTATTAGGTATATACACTCTAGTATTCAATAACATTACTAGTTAAATCTTTGTAAGTTTGGTAGTATGCCTCGTAACCTAGTATCACATAGTCCTTCTGACAAATTAATGAAATATAAATGAATGAAACCAACTATAGGCTTGCATAAGAAGATAGTGTTTATCTAGACTATAGAACTTTAGTGATTATCTAGACTGTAGAACTTAGAGGCCCATACACCCATTTGGTTGACTTTAGACTTAGACAAGAAATTAGTGTCACGTCCCAGTCCCAAAATACGTAGGACTAGGAATACGTAACACGCCAGCCGTATATATATGAATTCTAATATATGGAAGCCATATACACACGTACGATGTACATGAATATCCAATCCACCAGTGGTAATATACTATCTCAACAAGTCACACGCAATCTATATCTCATCCACAACACAAATAATAGATAAATGGGAATAATAACTGAATATCAAAGATGAGTATCAAAGTATGATAGTCGGATGGAAACAAATCCACTGCAAATCGACTATACCAAAACTCTAATATAAGAATAAATGTCTCTAAAAGAATAGCAACTAAAATATCTAATAGCTGAAATGGATCACAGATACTCCGAGGGTAAGACCTCCTCAGTTTGATAAGTAGCGTCAGGTCCAGGTCCGTACTCCTACGGATACTCCTGCTCGTCTATATCTGAAAAGGGACCAGGTCCTCAGAGGGATGTAACAAGATACATAATAACATGCCAATAAGTACTGAAAAGTAAACATCCAATGGGGTCGCCTAACCATCTATGTGAATGCAGTTTGAGAACAACTTTCCACCAAGTGGGCTATCTGGCCATAAAATGGGATTGGCATGATTCTCTCGGAGAATCAGGGGCCTACAAAGCATGTCGTCTTTTGAACGGCAGAGGCCGCTAAGTAGTATAGGGGTCATCACGATCGCGTATCTCCGGCGGAGCGTACGGGTTACATAAAAAAAAAGTACAAAGGAGCCCAAATGTCTTACTTGTTCTCCCCACCCCATGCTCTAAGCATGTCACATCTATGACACGATAAAACCTCTAAATAACTGCCAAGTCTACTAGCATGCAAAGTTTCTATCGGCAGTTATCCCTATCCGTCGCACGACCTATACGTACCAGTGGCCAGCCGAGTACGCAAGTCCGTATCCTACATGTGACTCACACTCGTGTAAGAAGAGTGTCATGGCCAATGAAACATAAGGATGCCTCATGATAATGGGGTGGTCTCATAAAGTAGGTCCAATACATATACATAAATAAAAACAGAATACTACGACACCGTCGTTGTACCCAAGTTTTCTTGGACGCGCAGTTTATATAACAGTTAAAATAAATGAACTAAAATAAGCAGAAATAAAATATGCATGCATCATATGGAATGTAAATACAGTACAATGGCAAGGTATACTTACCTGGCAAGAAATCTGTATAGTGTAATCGTCCAAATATCAAGGACACGGGATCAGGAACTAATAGCTCCGAACAAACGTCTTCGAATGCTGAAATAGACATCACCAACGTTTCCGGAATTAGCGAGATAGCTAGAAATCACTACCCTTTCGTCCAATTTGGACACAGGGGCAAAACGGTAATTTCGGGTCAAAATGGGGGTCCACAAGTGGCCCATTTTGCACCGAAAAGTGTGCCAAGGGTAACGGTCTTTAAATAGGATAAATTATAGGTCAAACGAACTCTAAAAGTCAGTACGAACTCAACGGTATGTCCAAATGTGGATTCCGGTGAGCCGAACACAATTTTGTCCAAAAAGTCAACCGTAGGGCCCGCCAATAGGCGACTTGGTCAACTGTCTCAGAATTACGTGAAAATTGGGTCACCGGACCAGCGCCATACCACAAGTCCAGTGGCACAAATTTCGTCGTATTCTGACGGGCGTGCACTAAATGGCGCATTATTTTGCAAAAGTTACGACACGGAGAATTTCTACGGATACGAGCTGATTCCGACGCGCACAATCGTTCAAATCAGTTTTTGTGAAAGCCCACACATCTGGGTATACTGTTCGCACCTTTTGGTACACTTGGTACATGACGGGACGGTCCCGTTTGGCGGGGCACGCTCCGTATCGCAAATTCTAAAAATTACAAAAAACAGGTTTTTAGGATTTTCGAACTGATTTAATTCTACATACAACAACTAATAAATCATTATATTTAATAGAAAATAAACTAGGTTAGGTGGTCTTCGCATACCAAAAAGAAAAACCGAATTCGGATCTCTGTGGTGGGAGATACGAATTCGTGAACATAGGTAGTTACCGCAGTTTTCTACGATCCCAAAAATTGTTATTTTTTGCCAACTTGGTCGCTATTTTCGTCTAGGTTTACGTACTGTTTGAGGTAAACTAACACACAGATATGGGAAGGGGTTAAGTCGTAAACATACCGGTGAAGACGGGGTCGAGTTTGGTCGAGCGAGGACGTGGAAAACGAAGCGTGAACACAGGTAAGTTGCTGGCTACTAGTTGTTGCGGCGCTGGGTCGCTATCGCGGCGGCGGCGGGCTGTGCTGGGGAACTCCGGCGACTGGCGGCTGTCTGCGGCGGCTCTCGGGCTGGGAAGTCGGCGCTCGAGGAAAGGTGAAGATTAGGGTTAGGGTTGTGGAGATGTTCATATATATAAAGGAAAAGAGTGGGGGGGGGGGTTTCTTATACGCGCGGGGAGGGGGGGTGTCACGACCCGCACCCGAAAATCGGACATGAGTCGTAGGTACGTCCAGCCTATGCCGCAAAATCGGCGGTAGAATGCTGTAAAGGTCCGTTCTAGGTCACAATATCTATAACTCACAAAATCTGTCAATATAACCTTTTCAAAAGGAGGGCAACCACGCAGTATATATATGCCTCAATCACAATAACTAGGGGAAGAGTAAAAGCACGATAAGATATCACAAAAAAATGAAGAGCAAGTACAATATCCAGATATACAGTCCAAGACTAAAGTCTACAATATCTCACAGGAGCAAAATAATAAATACAGTCATCCAGAATATCAACTAGGAACAACCAAGGAAAACCCACCTAGCTAACTAGGGTGCTAACGGCGTCTCCTCGATGGGCTCCTCCTTAGTCTCCGGGTCACAACACTCCTCGACGCCCGACCCGTAGAATGTCGAGCAAAAATCCTCAGGATCCTATGGAAAAAATATGTCCAGTCAGGACTGGAGCGAATTACATAACTCTGAAAGCAACTCCAAATACATGGTAAGGTGTATATGACTAGCAATAGAAAATTATACAAGATGCACAGAAAAATAAATACATGGTGGAGCAGATAAAGTAGCTGCAATATAAAACTGGAGAACAATACAAGTAGTAGAGAAGTAACTGCATGTGAGAAAACAAGAATACTAGCTAAGTGCCTTGAGCACAAGTTCATTATGTGATCGGCTTAGGTTGCACATGAATAATCTACGATAATCCGTTATACGTGAGTTGCATAACCGACATACACATGAATACTGTTTGGCTTTGATCACATAACCAACTCCTACTCCCCTCCCCCACTAATACTCTTGGATCCAACCACGACACGCTACGTACATGATAAATAACCCGCGCACATGAAGGCGAGAGCACACGAAGCACATGATAGCACATGAGAATCAATACCCGAAGCACATGATAAAATACACGTGATAGAGTACCCGCTGAACACGGTAAGGGGGATAACATCTCATGACGGGATCCAACTAGTATCAGCTCGTGAAACAATGTGTCAGAATCAAGTATTACAGTTCTAGAACATGTGATATAAACGCTATCATGAAATGGAAACGATCAGAGGTAGATACTCGCCTGACGTCCTGAGCAACTGATGAGGATCGAGATCCGGACTGGCGTCGCAAGAACCTATTGCGAAAAGCAAGGTTAAACAGGGTTCTAAAGAGTTAAACTAATATAAAATAACTAAAAATAAGGTTCTAGGGTTATTCTAGGTCGAACAGGTCAAACAGGTAAAATTTGGGTCAAAAAGTCAACCCTGGGTCAAAACTAGGTCAAATATTGACTTTTACGGTCAACGGGGACAATTATGGTCAACGCTAGGTCAAACTAGGGTGCCCCTAAAATTCTAGGTCAAAACTAGCTCATTAAGCTAGTAAACCCTCAAACTCGCCTCCTCGAGATACCGGGATACCCTCGGTATCCGATACCTCGACCTAAGCTACGCACCCCGTCTATACCCGCTAAAACCTATGCTAGCACGCGTAATTATATACACATATACATATAAAAATAACTCTAAACCTATTCCTAGGCAATTGCTCAAAACCCCGCTCCTATACTTAATACCTTGGGTATCTCAAGGTATTGAGATACCTTGATATCTCAAGGTATTGAGATATCTACTAATCCTCGCTCTAACACTAACCTTCTAGCTATCTATCTATGCTTATACATATATACATAGCTATATATATAGGCTACGATATATATATATACACACACATATGTATATAGGCACATACACTTACAAACACGCAAGCACACACGCACACACTTGTAGATATATAGCATATATACATATATATATACACACAACATCTCACATATATATATATATATATATATATATATATATATATATATATATATATATATATACCCCCATACCTATAAATATATCTAACTACTATCTATCTATCTATCTATCTATCTATCTATCTATCTATCTATATATATAGTCCTCTCTAAACCTCTCGCTACCTGCTAGCCTCGTTGTTGCTGCTACATGCTGCTACTGCCGCTGCGCTGCGCTGCCGCGGTGCTGCTGCGCCTGCAGCCACTACCGCGCACTGCTGCTGCATCAGGCTCCTGCGCTTTGCGAATGCCGCTGCTGCTGCTACATGTTGCTGCGCTGCTTCGCTGCTCACGCTGGCTCGCTGCTGCGCTCTCGCTCACTGCCTCGCTGCACAACCCTCAACACTCTACACGCACACACAATCACACACACACACACACATACACAGATATATATATATATATATATATATATATATATATATATATATATATATATATATATATATACACACACACACACTTACACACTTATGTATATACAAGTACACACACACACATATCTATAATCACACACACATGTATATACAAACACACATATCTATATATATATAAACACACATATATATATATATATACACAAACACTCACTTATATACCTATGATACACTTACACAAACACATATATATACACACACACATATAGATATACAAACACATATATATATATAGAGACACACATATATATATATATATATATATATATATATATATATATATATATATATATATATACACAACACACACAACACCCCACCAACACACGTCCAACGACCCCTATACCTATAAATAACTATAAATATATAAAATACAACCCGAGAACTCTAGCACACACTCCCCGAAGCTAACCCAACGCACGCACAAGCCCGAAACCAAGAAACTAAGTCAAAATGGCCGTTCGGTCATTTCGACGAACACGTGGTGTGTGGTTCACAAAATTAAAACGCACACCAAACCTACTCGGAATCGGCCCAAAACATATCCACGGGTTCTAAACGATGTTTAGATCCTAGAAAAAATGCTAACTCGTCGATTCTAGGTCCGTGGCAAAAATGCGCTTGCACATAGAACTTACGACGACGAAAATACCCAAAATGTCCGAAATGCCCATTTCTCCGCGACACGACTTCACGTGTCCGAACGGAGACACGTACTTACCCTCAAGACTGTCACGCCCCGATCTTTCGCAGGCTATTTCAGCCGTCCCCGCTAGGCGGGAATCACCCTCGCCAGCGCTCCCGCGGGACGATCGCTTTGACCCATCCGGGCGTGATGCCGCACGAGCGTGATCTACGCCCGTGCAAGGCCATGGTTCATTGGCTGGCGGTAAGAGTTCTAAGCCACAGAGTAGCACAGATTGTCCGAGTGCAGCGGAGTCATGAACGCATAGCGATTTGGTAACAGGTTCACTGAGTCGACAATATAGCGGAAGCATTGAAGCACAAGTTGAAGTAAAGCAAGCTCTTTTATTGATATAAACATGTGTTACTGGCGGAGTATAGCCGAGATTACAAGTCGCTCAAGCCTCTCTCTCTGAAACAGTAAAATCGTGCCAAGTGGCTACAACTGTGGAATGATTGTACAGGCGATGTCCAGGCGAGTTTGGGCTATGTTCACAACATTATGTCTTGTATATGTGCTTCAGTTTCGGACGCATCGTTGTAAGGCTTCAGAGGGAACTCCTGGCCTTAGCACGCACGAAGGAGGCATCCGCACCGAACGAGGTTCTCCCGCACCCTGCATACAAACTGGTGGATTATCAGTACATTGAATGCATTGGTGGAAAAGCTACTCGCCCGCTCGACAAATCCAAACACGTAATACAGGTTCCGTGCACAACTATTAAGTTGTCTTTCTAGTTGCCTTAGGATCAGTTTCATGCAAACATTGAATAGCCTAACGTGTCGGGCAGTGCGCCGTGCAACATGAGAGGAAACACGGCGAGACTTACCACTTACCCTTTCTCCTTCCCTGTCCAAGGCAAACATTATAATTTCAAGCACGGGCAAGTATAACATTCAGGAGGCATAGCATATGCAACACGAGTACTGTTATTTCAAGATCGTTCAGGTGTTCAGTTAATGCGATGCAATGACTCGCACGCGGATAGCCGCTAAGCGAGGATGACTTAGCTATATGAACATGAGTCGCTGGCATAGCCATAAAGGACCAATCTAGTCAATGACAAGGATGGTTTGCTACGTGCAAGAACGTGAGGCACCGCATACTGTCACGCCCCGATCCCGAAAGGGTCAATTGTCCTCGCCGGATCTTTTACGGAACCGATTCGTCCTCGCTTGGAGCGTGATGCCGTGCGAGCCTGGAGTTGCGCTCGCACAAGGCAAGAACTTGCAGTTTTAGGAACCCATTTTGAAACACAATTGATAAAACACATTCACAGAGATTTGAACACAAATGCGGAAGAAACATGCTTTTTCATTGATAATTCAGAGTAATTTACATAGAGTTTACATTGATGCGCCTTCTCGGCTATTGAATTACATTACAAAAGATAACTCAAAATGCAGGGCGCGCTCCGTCAGATAGTCCACATCGTTTATACATTACGCCCTTGTATAGATTGAAGTCTCTGCCTCCAAAATGAACTGACTCTAGCTATACTTCAAAATAGAGGTGCTCCTAACGCCTCCTCGCTAACGCACTAGCGTTGTACCGTCTGATTGCCTGAAATAGTTGCCCACAACGTGGGTCAGTACTCAACTTGTACTGGTGAGCGGGATGAATCCCACTCGACTAAATCGACACTAGCTTGTTAGGGGCGAGCATGCATTAAGATAGCTTCTATAAGGAAGCAAGTGAAATCAATTCATATCAGTTGCATGTTTTGATAGGAATGAAAATAGCATTGAATCCAACCAGTACACCGATTGCTTACTCAATCGATGCACGCCTTCCCTGAAACGAAACACAAGTATACTTACCATCTGCACAAGACAATAAGTTAGCATGTATTCTATTCTATGCGGTCATTGGTGTGATCAACACCTTAGGGACATATTTCAAGCTTAGCGGCGCGCCCTATCAGCCCGGGTAGCAAGCCCTGCTGGAGGTCCCGCTATGCATCGTGACGAGCACGAATCAAATATTTCCCTCCGGATCGATACGGTTCCAGTGCCCCGGAAAGCCGTTTCGAGGAAATGCCAAACCCTGTGCACGAGTTGTCCCAGACCATGCAAATGCATGAAATAATTCATATTACATACAATGCATCGAATTAAACAGAAGAAGTTAAGAAGCAACATATATATATCTCATGCAACAGTTTATATTTTCTCAAGCGGTGTTCCGATTCAGTTATCCCATAAGTCCAAACTCTATCCGAGGCACTAGGCCACCACCAACAACCAACTTTCCTTATAAACAAGCTTCAAATTATAAGGTGTGCAAGCATATGATAATTTAGTCTACAAAAATCCCATGTTCCTTTCTTAGTGGCTGGCATGCCTGTGGCTAAGGATTTCCTAGGCGTCCAACCGGGCATCATCGAGTGAACGATTGAAACTTAGAGATGTTGGCATGAAGAAGTAGGAAAGAAGGGACCAAACCACTCACTGGTTAAGGGAAAAGAGGCTGAAACTAGGAATCCCGCTAGCGACGATCAAGCGTCAGTTACGCGGACCTGAAACAGCACAAGCACCGAGTTAGAAATCTTGCCTATCCTTCCTTGCCGAACTCCCCAAAATCCAAGCTCCAAACGATAAAACCAGCAGCGAAAATCAAGCAAATCGAAAGCAACACCAAATCAAAATCCCAAAGAGGCAATCAAGAAAACCAAGCAACCAAAACACGAAAACTATTGGACTCGTTTCAATAGAGGCCTTTCCATGAGTTGGAAAGGATCATCGCATTTCGTCCGTGGCAAGAAGATGCCGAGATCTAAGTTATGACTCAGACGGACTAGCTACAAGCCCAATTACATAGTGCTCGTCCCGGTCGGATCGGGATTTGAGGCACTACATAATATACCACTAAGAAAAAGTTTTGACCCGTGCGGTCTTTACAGATGCGTGCGCGTCGTTGATACGGACGTGTGAGATTTCTCAGAAGTCGATTCGGGTGTGCGTGCACACCGGAATCAACGCGTATCCGCGGACACCGTCCCGTATCCGCCCTTTCTGGAACATGTCGTAACTTTGTGTACACACGTCGGATCGAAACGAAACTTGCGCCATCGGACTCGTAGCGATACGCTGGTCCTGTGACCCAAGTTTGGTTCGATTTTGAGAACGTTGACAAAATCGCGTGTCGTGGGCCCCACGGGCCCCACTCGACGGGCGATTTTGTGATCGGCTCATCGGAATCCAATTCTGGAAGTTCCGTTGGGTTCGTATCATCGTTCCTGACCTGTTGACACTAAGTTTGGCGAATTTGAAGAACTTTGTCCCTGACACATTTTTCGGTGCGAAGCGGGCCACATGTGGACCCCACTTTGGCCCAAAATTGTCATTTTGCCCTTGTCTCCAAATTGGACTCAAGGACAGGCGTTTCTAGCTGATTGATATTTTCTGAATCTAATGGTAATATTTGTTCAGCATTCGGAGACGTTCTTGGAGATTTTACAAATACCAGAGCTACAATTGGAGCCGGAACCCCAGGCAAGTGTACCTCGCCAAAACTTGCAGTCTTTGTTACTTATTCCCTTGGCTTATATATATATATATATTGTGGTTCATGCTTGACCTAGGACCGTGTGACTTTACTTAGCGTCCGATTCATAGTCGGGTGCCAACACCGTACGCGGCGTTGTGTATTGTCATCTAGACATGGATACCGAGACCCGATATTTCTCATACTTGTCTTATCAAGTACATCATAACCCAGGACACTTGACACAATTCATGGACAGGATCTTCCTGAGATATTCATGGTGATTCTATATAGGATACAGGACTTGACATTGACATTATGTTCCTAGATACTATATGATTTGTTGCATTAGATATGATCTTTCGTGACATGGACATGGGGCTACATGGACATGAGACGTATGATTACATTGGGTGGGGAGAGACACACAGGCTACAGGTTGATTTTATATCATTCCGGCGTCTCAGTCTTCCGCTGAGCTAGACGACCACATGATATCACTGCTACCGGCTCCCCGACACCGAGCTTGTAGTGGTTTCAGCCTGAGTTCTAGTGCTGCTCTCATCTTGCATATCACTTAGCTGGTTATTTAGTGTTTCCCTATTGTTCCATTTATTGCTGGAGAGACACACAGGCTACAGGTTGACTATATTATGCCGACGTCTCAGTCTCTCTCCGAGCTAGACAACTACATGATATCACTGCTACCGGCTCCCCTACATAGGGCTTGTAGTAGTCTCAGCCTGAGTACTGATGATGTTCTCACCTGTATTTCACATAGATGGTTACATATTTACCCTGTTTATTTCATTGATTATTTCACTGCATTATTATGGCTTGTATTTTCTGTACCTTGTTATGTCCCCTGAGGACCTGGATCCGGATTATGTCCCCAGGATTAGCAGAGGAGATCCATCCAGAGATATACCGTACAAGAGCACTTCCAGGAGCTGTACTAGAACCTGAGAACGAGATCGTGCCAGAGGACTTCTCCTGAGCATTGGCTGTATATAGTCAGTTATTTCTGTTTCTATTTCCAGTTCCTTTATTTCCTGTCTATTTGCTTTGATGTATCAGACTGGTTCTTGGATTGTTTTCCGAGACCCTTTTATTGAGATTTAATAGTTATTTCTATTTGCATTATTCTGGCATTTAATCTATGATTATCTGTTGTGGATGAGATTAGTATAGACTGTGACTTGTAACATTGGATCTATCTACTGTTAGACTACAGCTTAAGCATGCCCTGATAGATCCATTAAATTGTGTGGTCCATCGGTGCGTGCTGTTGGCCATTGCCACGTGTCCAGTCCCTCGGTATTTTGGGACTGGGACGTGACATGGTTTTTGTGGTGGCCCATGCAGGTCTTCGACTAAATTGTTCGATTTTAACTCAGGGACCGAACAGGCCTGCAATAAGAATAGGATAAATTTTAGGATCTCATCCACTTGCTTGAAACATTCTTAATATCCATATCAAATTAGAATTAATTTCTTGACTTGCATCCTGCCTTGATTCCTGTGCGCCTCTTATTGTTTATTTTGGTTGCAGGGTTATGGATTCACGAGCAAACGACGAGACTCCCATAACAACACTACGAGATGCTGTGGTAACCAACGAAGATGAAGTAACACTAGTGGATGGAGGACAATCTGCTCAACAACATGCCTCGGGAATCCAGCAAAATGACATTCCAACATCGACGCAAATTCCTCCACCAATGTCCGTAATTCCACCAGGGCAGGCCATGGACGGGCAGCAGATGTTTCAAATGATCTATGCAATAATGCAAGCTCAACAAGAGGCTTTGAGTCGCAGCCTAGTAACCGCACTAGAGCAGGCAGGTCTACCAGCACGACGGCCAATGACGGGCTCTATCACTGATTTCCGCCAGCTGAAGCCCCGTACCTTCTCAGGCAAAGAGGAGCCCACAGAAGTTCATGAGTGGCTCACCAACACTCAACATCAATTAGAAGCAGCCGAGCTTCCAAGAAACGTTGGATGACTGCCGTCAGAATGCAGTTGACGGACAATGCACATCACTGGTGGCTATCTGAGGAGACACGGCTCGGACCAGACCGAGTCACTTGGGAAGAGTTCTCTAGACTCTTCCAGGAGATGTACATTCCAGCTATCGCTCGATCAGAACTTCGAGACAAGTTTAATCACCTCACTCAGGATGCTAAGACGGTGGAAGAGTACAACGCTGAGTTCATTCGTCTAAGTCGCTTCGTCCCAACATTGATCCCGACGGAAGAAGAGAAGGCCGAGAAGTTCTTCGACGGACTAAACATTGAGCTACAGAAACTAATTGGATCCGTTGCACCTACATCTTACCCGGACGTCCTTGCTGCAGCACGACGCATGGAGCGCGTCATCAGGAGAGAGACCAGTCTGAAGCGGCCATCCACATCAGCACCAGCCGGGGCACCACAAGAAGAAGCTACAAAGAGACCTCACATACACCAGCTACCAGAAATATGTCCACAGGCACTACCTATCTGTCAATATTGTCGCAAGCGAGGCCATATTGAGGACGAGTGCAGACGAAAAAGGAAAGTATGTTTAGCTTGCGGATCCAGTCAGCATCCATTGAGGGAATGCCCTGAGCGCCGAGAAAGAGCACCAAAGGGTAAACAACAAGCGTTACCAGAACCGAGGCCAGCCCATCCAGCATTAGGAGCACCGCAAACGAAAGTTCAAGAAGTCCTATCACCAGCTCCAGGAGGGTATCAGCCGAGGCCACCTTTGATACCCCAGGCACTACTCTTCCAGCAGGCTCAGCAGCAGAAGAACCGACTACAAGGACGCGAACAAGCTTTCGCGATGACCGTGGAGAACGCGCAGACTCGTGGAGTAGCTAATGCGCGTAAGTGATTCGTAGCTACCGTTTCTAGTATTGTTTTAGCTCGTGCCTGTTGGTTCGTGACCTTAGCCCCAACCTAGTAATTTGGAAACTTGTTAATAATAACCTGGTTTTTCTAAAAATTGTAGTTCTCTTGCCTTAACTAGATTTTTTACTCTGGAAAGTGCATAACTTTCATTCTTAGGGAAACGATATTTCCCTAAGTGTCTTGTGATGTGCTTCGAACAATTGCTTGCGACCGTGTCATCTCTGTTGACCGGTTATTCTTTGATTGCGAGGACGCAATCCTCTTAAGGGGGGTAGATTGTAAACCCCCTAATTTTTCAAGATTTCCAAAACTAGATTTTTCAGAATTTTTTGGGATTTTTCGAGAATTTTTACTAATTAAAAACGAGGTATTTTTGGCATTAAATAAAATTAAATGTTTTTAAAATATATTAAAATATTATAAAAATAATATTTTTAAAATGAAATATTTGACTTAGGGTAATTTTCTGGGAATTTATTGGACCCCGAAAATATTTTTAAAGTCCGAAAACTATTTTAAAATTTAAATTAAAATAAACCGGACTGAACCGGGTTCAAACCGGACAGAACCGGCCGAACCCGGTTCAGCTAAACCAGACTGGACCAACCCGCATAGCGGGTCGGGTCGGGTCCACCCGCACCCGAACCCGCCCGCTAACCCGGACCCGCTATCACCCCTCTCCCCCACGACCCCCCCCCCCCCGCGTTCTCCGGCGGCCGCCCGCGTCCTCCGGCGCTCCGCCCGCCCCGCTCAGCTCCGCGCGGCCCGCACCCCTCGGCCACGTCTCCCCCTCCTCCGCCTCTACCGCTCCCCTCCGCTATAAAACCCCCCCGACCGATCCCTCCACCACCAGCTCCGCCCTCTCCCACCAGCGCCGCCACCCCCTCGCCTCCTCGCCACCTCGCCGCGACGCCGCCCCGCCTTCCTCCTCGCCTCCAGACCCCGCCTCGCCGCCAGAGCCTTCGCCCGCAGCAAGCCCTCCATCTCCGTCGCAGCAAGCCCTCCAGCTCCGCCCGCAACAAGACTCAGCCGCCCACAACAGCCGTCCGTCGTCCCCCGCCCGCTCCGGCGCGGCGCCGCCTCCGGCCAGCGCCTCCTCCACTGCCCCGGCCTCCCTCCGGCCCGCCTCCGGCCGTAGCGCCGCCCCCTCCGCCGCAGCTCCACCCAACAGCACCCAAACCCTAACCCTAACCTAGGACACAGGACGCGGACACGGCCCTTCGCGTCGTGTCGGACACGGAATAGTTCGATTTTTCGAACCCTGTTCAGGTACGCGTATCTTCCTGCTCGTTTGCCCGTTTTCGATTCCGTCAGTTGCGTCGCGAACCCTGCGTGACCCTCTCGGTGCCCGTGCAACCCGCTCGGTGCATCGCGTCCTGTGACGATCGTGAACCGCGATCCAAAAACAGGAAAAACAACGCCCCGATTCACCCCGGAACTAGGTACGCCCCGCCAAACGGGACGACTTGGTCGCGTGCGGTCTTTACAGATGCGTGCGCGTCGTTGATACGGATGTGTGGGATTTCGCAGAAGTCGATTCGGGTGTGCGTGCACACCGGAATCAACCCGTATCCGCGGACACCGTCCCGTATCTGCCCTTTCTGGAACGCGTCGTAACTTTGTGTACACACGTCGGATCGAAACGAAACTTACGCCATCGGACTCGTAGCGATACGCTGGTCCTGTGACCCAAGTTTGGTTCGATTCTGAGAACGTTGACAAAATTGCGTGTCGTGGGTCCATAGGCCCCACTCGACGGGCAATTTTGTGATCGGCTCATCGGAATCTAATTCTGCAAGTTCCGTTGGGTTCGTATCATCGTTTCTGACCTGTTGACACTAAGTTTGGCAAATTTGGAGAACTTTGTCCCTGACATATTTTTTGGTGTGAAGTGGGCCACATGTGGACCCCGCTTTGGCCCAAAATTGCCATTTTGCCCTTGTCTCCAAATTGGACGCAAGGACAGGCGTTTCTAGCTGATTGATATTTTTTGAATCTAATGGTAATGTTTGTTCAGCATCCGGAGACGTTCCTGGAGATTTCACAAATACCAGAGCTACAATTGGAGCCGGAACCCCAAGCAAGTGTACCTCGCCAAAACTTGCAGTCTTTGTTACTTATTCCCTTGGCTTATATATATATATATATATATATATATATATTGTGGTTCATGCTTGACCTATGACCGTGTGACTTTACTTAGCGTCCAATTCATAGTCGGGTGCCAACACCGTACGCGGCATTGTGTATTGTCATCTAGACATGGATACCGAGACCCGATATTTCTCGTACTTGTCTTATCAAGTACATCATAACCCAGGACACTTGACACAATTCATGGACAGGATCTTCCTGAGATATTCATGGTGATTCTGTATAGGATACAGGACTTGACATTGACATTATGTTCCTAGATACTATATGACTTGTTGCATTAGATATGATCTTACGTGACATGGACATGGGGCCACATGGACATGAGACGTATGATTACATTGGGTGGGGAGAGACACACAGGCTACAGGTTGATTTTATACCATTCCGGCGTCTCAGTCTTCCGCTGAGCTAGACGACCACATGATATCACTGCTACCGGCTCCCCGACACCGAGCTTGTAGTGGTTTCAGCCTGAGTTCTAGTGCGAGCAAGCAGGCTACGTGAGTTTCGCCAAGCAGGCTACGTGAGTTTTGCCAAACAGGCTACGTGAGTTTCGCCAAGCAGGCTACGTGATTACGTTTCCGCCAAGCAGGCTACATGAGTACTTTTTGCCAAGCAGTCTACGTGAGTACACGAGAACACGTGAACACGGATACTTGCAGGTTCGTTCAGGCACGGAACGACTACTTAGTAGTCTTCCGGGGTTTTGATGAAAACAAGGCAACATTCAAGCAGACAAGCATGCGTTTCTAAGGAACAAAAGCAGGCACGTTGCTCGGACCCGAAGGTAAGCCGAGAGATGAAACCGTTAAGGGACTTAGCATGCGAGGGTCTGAATATAAGCAGTATTTCATTTTCATGTTCTAGCAAGCAAAACAAGTTGGGATTATTCCCTTAGCTAGGTGCGTTGGATTTATTAGCATGCAGGGGGTGATTCACCTAGCGACTAGCATATATCATTCCAGATTTTATGTGTGCTGGCTAAGCAAAGACAAGTTCACCGTAGCTACCCACCTTAGCGATGATTCGCCTCGGTAGAGCGATACGCCTGAGCGAGCCTCTGAAAGCCTAAGCTGAAATCCTGTAGGGGCAAGTCTGGATATCCTTTGCATTCTCTTTTGAGGCAAAGCGGGTCGGGACAGTTGCACTTTGCCGATTGAGTCGGCAGTCCGCTAGAACGGAACGGGGTGTTACATCCTACCCAACTTAGAAAAAGTCTCGTCCTCGAGACTTACTAAGGACAAGCAGTGATCTAGGTTTGAGGCAATCCTAGACAAGTCGTTGTACTTGTTCATTTGGATATTCACTTGCACAAGCTTCGAAATCAGCATATCGCTTAGTCTGGATTGTGCGCACTTTCGAAGGGCCCCTCTAGCTTGAACACGTCAACCAGCTTAGAGATAGCAAAGTCTTAGCACTCGAGTTCACCTTTTCTTAAGTCTTGGATGGTGCACTAGTTCAAGGCGTCCCTCGAGTAGATGCATTCAACCAAACTTAGAGTTAGTGAAAATCGGACAAGCTACTGCGATACTCTCAAGGGTTCTCACAGGTTGGCACAAAGGCCACTCGCAGCACAGCATCATACAAGCAAGCATATCATTCAAAACGTATTTTGAAAGTATTTAGACTTATTGTTGGAACATCCCATCGAGGCATTGAGAGAGAGCGTACACATAACCCACGAACGAGCTTTCAAAACAGAGATATCGAAAATAAATTCCAAAGGCGTAGAAGCCAGGCTCTGATACCAACATGTCACGCCCCGATCTCCCGCAGGCTATTTCGGCCGTCCCTGCTAGGCGGGAATCACCCTCGCCACCGCTCCCGCGGGACGATCGCTTTGACCCATCCGGGCGTGATGCCGCACGAGCGTGATCCACGCCCGTGCAAGGCCATGGTTCATTGGCTGGCGGTAAGAGTTCTAAGCCACAGAGTCGCACAGATTATCCGAGTGCAGCGGAGTCATGAACGCATAACGATTTGGTAACAGGTTCACTGAGTCGACAATATAGCGGAAGCATTGAAGCACAAGTTGAAGTAAAGCAAGCTATTTTATTGATATAAACATGTGTTACTGGCGGCGTATAGCCGAGATTACAAGTCGCTCAAGCCTCTCTCTCTGAAACAGTAAAATCGTGCCAAGTGGCTACAATTGTGGAATGATTGTACAGGCGATGTCCAGGCGAGTTTGGGCTATGTTCACAATATTATGTCTTGTATATGTGCTTCAGTTCCGGATGCACCATTGCAAGGCTTCAGAGGGAACTCCTGGCCTTAGCACGCACGAAGGAGGCATCCGCACCGAACGAGGTTCTCCCGCACCCTGCATACAAACTGGTGGATTATCAGTACATTGAATGCACTAGTGGGGAAGCTACTCTCCCGCTCGACAAATCCAAACACGTAATACAGGTTCCGTGCACAACTATTAAGTTGTCTTTCTAGTTGCCTTAGGATCAGTTTCATGCAAACATTGAATAGCCTAACGTGTCGGGCAGTGCGCCGTGCAACATGAGAGGAAACACGGCGAGACTTACCACTTACCCTTTCTCCTTCCCTGTCCAAGGCAAACATTATAATTTCAAGCACGGGCAAGTATAACATTCAGGAGGCATAGCATATGCAACACGAGTACTGTTATTTCAAGATCGTTCAGGTGTTCAGTTAATGCGATGCAATGACTCGCACGCGGATAGCCGCTAAGTGAGGATGACTTAGCTATATGAACATGAGTCGCTGGCATAGCCATAAAGGACCAATCTAGTCAATGACAAGGATGGTTTGCTACGTGCAAGAACGTGAGGCGCCGCATACCACCCTGTCCAAGTACGTGAGACTATACGTGCATTCAGTCTGTGACGAAGATGGAATGCAGCCAAGAACGTGAGTGCTACAAACCATCCCGTCCAAGAACGTGAGACTGAACGATGAGTTCCATCCGGATCGGATCGGCCCCAGTGCCCCGGAACCGTCCGTGGAACTTCACCTCGTTTCTGAGTTGTCCGCGACATGCAGGTCAGGGTCTTTTCCAATTCCATTATTTTGCCAAGCAGGCTACGTGAGTTTCGCCAAACAGGCTACGTGAGTTTCGCCAAGCAGGCTACGTGATTACGTTTCCGCCAAGCAGGCTACATGAGTACGTTTTTGCCAAGCAGGCTACGTGAATACACGAGAACACGTGAACACGGATACTTGCAGGTTCGTTCAGGCACGGAACGACTACTTAGTAGTCTTCCGGGGTTTGGATGAAAATAAGGCAACATTCAAGCAGACAAGCATGCGTTTCTAAGGAACAAAAGCAGGCACGTTGCTCGGACCCGAAGGTACGCCGAGAGATGAAATCGTTAAGGGACTTAGCATGCGAGGGTCTGAATATAAGCAGTATTTCATTTCCATGTTCTAGCAAGCAAAACAAGTTGGGATTATTCCCTTAGCTAGGTGCGTTGGATTTATTAGCATGCAGGGGGTGATTCACTTAGCGACTAGCATGTATCATTCCAGATTTTATGTGTGCTGGCTAAGCAAAGACAAGTTCACTGTAGCCACCCACCTTAGCGATGATTCGCCTCGGTAGAGCGATACGCCTGAGCGAGCCTCTGAAAGCCTAAGCTGAAATCCTGTAGGGGCAAGTCTGGATATCCTTTGCATTCTCTTTTGAGGCAAAGCGGGTCGGGACAGTTGCACTTTGCCGATTGAGTCGGCAGTCCGCTAGAACGGAACGGAGTGTTACAAAGACACCCAAGCACGTCTACCTAGGTCCGTCTAACCTAGGGCATCACCCAAAATTGGACCAATCTCGGATTTCACCCAAAATTGACACAAAATCTAATGTCAAAGTCTCCAAACACAACCAAACAAGTTCTAACTTTCTCCCACGGGCAGCCTTAAGGTCTAGGAAGGTTCTAAACCACTAATTACACTATATAATAGCAACCACTAAGAGGAAAGTTAGGGTTTACCTCTTGGGAGTTGGAATCCCAAGGCCAAAGTCTCCAAAACCCTTGAAATCACCACCCTCAAGCTTCCAAGCCTCCAAATCAAGCCTCCACACTAAGTCTAGGCTCTAAATACCTAGGTTAGGGAAAAGTATAGGGTTAGGGTTAACATCCATGGAAGAAATAGAAGAAGGAAGAGAAGAAATAAAGAAACACTTACTTGGTATGAGAAATTGGAAGAAGAAGGAAGAAGAAAAGAGTGGAGAGGAGTGGAGAAGAAGAAGAAGAAGTGAAAATAAGAATGGGGACGGGGAAGTGTTCGGTCCAGATCTGGAATGGCCGGCCAAGTGCATTAAAGTAGGTTTACATAAGTGGAAAATGACTAAAAAGCTCTCCTTTAGTCATGCAACTTGGGATTTGGGTTTTGGGCTCCAAAAGCACTCAAATTAACTCATAATCACTCCAACTAACTAAAATAAAATATAATAATAATTCTAAATCCAAAAATAAGCCTCACAAGGGTGTTGGTTGGGTCGGACATGGGTCCACTAGGGTCTGACATGGGTCCAGACTAGACAAAACCCTAAAATAACCAATAAAAAAATAATACAACCATCAATTAAATATAAATATAATTAATTATAAACAATACACAATTTATCAAATAAAAATAAAAAATAACCCTATTTTCTAGAATCGGGTAGTGACAAGCCTACCCTCAAAATAATTTCGTCCTTGAAATTAAAAGACCAAACTAGGACAGGAATGCAAGGAAAAGAAAAAGAACCATACCTCAGGGCTCGAAAAGATAGGGGTATCGCTCGCGCATTTCATCCTCCCTCTCCCAGGTTGACTCACTGGAGAGTGATATCTCCATGCGACGCGAACCAAGAGAATAGTCTGGTTCCTCAACACCTTCTCCCGCCGATCCAGAATCTCCACCGGCTGCTCTGGATAGCTAAGGGTAGGGCTCACCATGATCTCTGAGTGATCCAATACGTGACTGGGATCCGCCATGTACCGTCTCAACTGCGATACGTGGAACACATCATGAACTCCCTCTAGCGTAGGCGGCAAAACTAGCCTATATGCCACAGCGCTGACCCTCTCAAGGATGCTGAAGGGTCCGACGAAACGTGGGCTAAGCTTCCCGCCTCCACCGAAGCGAATAGTGCCCCGCATCGAAGAAATCCTCAGGAATACCAGATCTCCAACCTAGCACAAACAAGGTCTCAGCACTTAATCTAAAATAAGCAATCACAAGCAAACACAAGAACAAAATCTAGATTCTAAGCTATACCTCAAACTCCAAAGGTCTCCGGTGGCTATCGGCCCAATGCCGCTGCCTGTCCTGCACCACCCGAAGTCTATCTCTAATGAGCTTGACCTTCTCTGCCGCATCAACTACCATCTCCGAGCCAAGCAAAGCTCTCTCGCCTACATCATCCTATGATAACGGAGTGCGACACCTCCGTCCATACAATGCCTCGAATGGTGACATCTCGATACTGGCTTGGTAGCTGTTGTTGTAAGCAAACTCTACCAAGTGCAAGTGATCCTCCCAAGAGCCTCTGAAATCCAGAACACAAGTGCGTAGCATGTCCTCAAGTGTCTGGATGGTCCTCTCTGACTGACCATCTGTCTGTGGGTGATATGCAGTACTAAACTTGAGCTGGGTGCCCAAGCTAGCCTGCAGACTCCTCCAGAAATGCGAAGTAAAGCGACTGTCCCGATCTGATACTATGCTCACAGGAACTCCATGCAGTCGGACTATCTAGCGCACATACATCTCTGCTAGTCTCTCCGTAGACGTACCCACTTTGAATGGTAGAAAGTGGGCCGATTTGGTCAACCTGACTACGATGACCCAAATCGCATCCTTCCCTCCTAGAGAACGGGGAAATCCAGAAACAAAATCCATGGTCACATGCTCCCATTTCAACTCCGGAATGGGTAACGGCTGAAGCAATCCTCCTGGTCTCTGCCTCTCCGCCTTCACCTGCTGGCACACTAAGCATCGAGATACGAAGCGTGCTACCTCCTGCTTTATCCCGTACCACCATACATGCTCTCTCAGATCTCTATACATCTTATTGGCACCTGGATGCATAGAGTACTGGGATCGATGCGCCTCCTGAAGAACCTCCCCGCGCAACGATCCACTCGGCACATACAACCTGGTACCGTGCCGTAATGAACCATCATCAGCAATGGTAAAGTCATCTGATAATCCAATCTGAACCTGCGCCCTGATGCTCCTCAGGGACTCATCCTCAAACTGTGTAGCCCTGATCCGCTCTACCAACTCTGACTGAATCTGCAGTCCCCACATCTGCATCTCTACTCCAGGCACTATCACCTCAATGCCCAAGCTCTCTAGATCTGCCAGAAGATAATGATCTGTAGCCAGGCACATAGCTACCAGTTACCTGCTCAGCGCATCTGCAACTACGTTCGCCTTCCCTGGATGGTACTGCAACAAATATGTCGAAGTCTTTCATCAACTCCAACCATCTTCTCTGCCTTATGTTCAGCTCTTTTTGGGTAAACACATACTTCAAGCTCTTGTGGTCTGTGAAGATCTCTACACGCTCTCCGTATAAATAGTATTTTCACAACTTCAGAGCAAAGATGACCGCTGCCAACTCCAAATTGTGGGTAGGGTAGTTCTTCTCACGAGGACGTAATTGCCTAGAAGCATAGGCAATCACCCTCCCATTATGCTGCAACACACAACCCAGTCCCTTTTCCGATGCATCACTATAGATAGTGAAACCTTCAGACCCTGATGGCAACGTCAATACTGGAGCTGTCATCAACCTCCTCTTTAGCTCATCAAAGGCGATCTGGCACTCCTCTGACCAAACAAACTCCATGTCCTTCCGGGTCAGCCTAGACAACGGCTCTGCAATCCGGGAAAAATCCTGAACAAATCTCCTGTAGTAGCCTGCCAGTCCCAGGAAACTCCTGACCTCGGCCACTGAACTCGGAGCACTCCATGCCTCAACTGCCATGATCTTCCTCGGATCTACCGAGTTCCCCTCTCCAGTCACCACATGACCAAGGAATTCAACCTTATCAAGGAAGAACTCACACTTTGAAAGCTTTCCATAAAGCTTCTCCTTCCTGAGAGTCTCCAGCACTATCCTCATATGCTCCTCGTGCTCCTCTGGGGTCTTCGAATACACCAAGATGTCATCTATAAATACCACCACAAACCTATCCAGATGCTGATGGAACACCTTGTTCATCAGATTCATGAATACTGTCGGGATATTAGTCAACCTAAACGGCATCACCATGAACTCATACTGTCCATACCTGGTCCAAAAAACTGTCTTCGGAATATCCTCCCGCCTGACCTTCACCTGGTAGTAGCCTGTCCTCAGATCAATCCTGGAAAACACTCTCGCTCCGCTCAACTGATCAAAGAGATCATCAATACGCGGCAGTGGATACTTGTTCTTGATTGTGAGGTTGTTCAGAGCCTTGTAGTCGATACACATCCGTATCGGCCCATCCTTCTTCGGCACGAAAAGTACCGGAGCACCCCACGGAGAAGAACTAGATCTGATAAATCCCTTGTCCTGAAGCTCATCTACCTGCTTCTTCAACTCTATCATCTCACTGTTGCTGACTCTATAGACGTGCTAGGATATCGGCTCCACGCCTGGCACCAAGTCTATAGAGAACTCCACATCTCTGTCCGGAGGTAACCCTGGCAACTCCTCCGGAAAGACATCCATGAACTTCGCTATCAGTGGATGTGGCAACCTCGGCTCTACCACCAGGGCTCCGCAGAAGACTCCCTCGCTCTACTCTGCTGCTCCTCTAGCAAACTCAAACTCTGGCTCTCCCGACGGACTAAACAACACTCTGCCTCCACGACAATCTATAGTAGCATAGTGCATACTCAACCAATCTATCCCGAGTACAATGTCGTAGCTCGGAAGTGGCATTACGAGTAGGCACACACTCAACTCCCGGCCTCCCAAGGTAACTCTTTGGTCTCTGCAGACATCACTGACTAGGATGATGCCACCCCTGGTCGTGATCTTGCAGAGTCTAGCTAAAGGTTCAGCAACAAGATGGTGTCTAACAGCAAAAGATATAGACACAAAGCTATGGGAAGCACCGAAATCAAATAAAGCAAGTGCTAGAATGGAATTAAGAAGAACAAAGATCAAAAGAAGTCGATACGGTGCAAGATACGATATCATCAAAGAAGAAAAGTAATATTGCAAAAGAAAACAATTTCAGTAAAATTAAAGATAGCAAAAGAAATCATGAAGGTTCCTAGTTGTGATTGAGCACACACTCTCTCAGCCTATATCCTATATCCTATCGCAGGTAGACCTAGAGACTAGACCTGCGTACTAGACCATGCATGGGCCGCCACCAAAAATGTGTCACAACACGCACCCAAAAATCGGGCATGAGTCGTGGGTACGTCCAGCCTACGCCGCAGAATCGGCAGTAGAACGCTGTAAAGGTCCGTTCTAGGTCACAATATCTATAACTCACAAAACCTGTCAATTTAACCTCTCCAAAAGGAGGGCAACCACGCAGTATATATATGCCTCAATCACAATAACTAGGGGAAGAGTAAAAGCACGATAAGATATCACAAAGAAACAAAGAAACGAAGAGCAAGTACAATATCCAGATATACAGACCAAGACTAAAGTCTACAACATCTCACAGGAGCAAAATAATAAATATAGTCATCCAGAATATCA
>JAYESA010000013.1:170517009-170614509 GCA_036927795.1 Iris macrosiphon | reverse complement strand
ACTTATGACCCCTTTATGACACGAGGTCTTAGGTGCATAGTAGACGTAGAATTTTCTATGGTGGTTTAGCAGTTATGAGGACATATTGATATCCTAACTAGGTAACATATCCACGAAGCTAATAGATAACACGCGTAGCAGTAGTAGTATTCTCTTCCTATCACCATCTCGCCCCCTGGGTGGCTCATCTTCTCTTCTCTATCCATTCCTTATCTCGTGCTTAATTATCCCTATCGTAGTTACATCTTTTCGTGCCATCATGAATTATTGGTTTACTTCGACCCCACCCTTAT
The DNA here is from genome assembly GCA_036927795.1 of Iris macrosiphon. Taxonomy (NCBI): domain Eukaryota; kingdom Viridiplantae; phylum Streptophyta; class Magnoliopsida; order Asparagales; family Iridaceae; genus Iris; species Iris macrosiphon. Next base: position 170,614,216 of record JAYESA010000013.1, on the reverse strand, counting down.
TTTTGTTAGTTAAAAACATAAATGGGTTAGTGAATGATTAAAAACTAAAGGATGAGTTCTTAATAATAACCCTTATGTATATGCACTATAACAATATATGTATTCTTTTAGTAATTTAACCCTTAAGTAGCATCATTTAGCCTAATAGAAATAGTTAGATTGTTGAACTAGTTCATACTTCCAATAGCTTTATAAGTTAGTCAAGACCTAAAGTGTTGCCCTAAAACTTAGACTATGCCTAGGAAAGAGTTGAATGCACTTGTTACGAACTGACAACTATGACAATTCGCTGGCGAAGTAGCGACAGCTACAACTAGACCGTTATAGTAAAGTAGTTAAAGTATTTGCAGACATACTGGTCAGGTGGCATGACAGTATTAGACTACGATACTTGACGGTTACAAAGAAAAATTATGGTTGTGAGATTCAAGACAAGTACCCCAAGTTTCTTGACCCAATAAATATATTTGTCTTATAACCTAGACAATAGCCTCAAGAGACTGTGACTACTAGTAGAATTCTTGTAAGTTGGGTAGTGTAAATGAGTTAGAAATAGAATAGTGTATGGACAATAAATGAGAAAGTGTTATAATGGCAGACCATGACTTTTAGGAAGCACTGCTAGATAGCAATATAGTGTAATAGCTATAGTGATTATTATGAATATGGGTTAGTGTCAATTTCGAGGACAAAATTTTTGTAAGTTGGGTAGAATGTTTAACCCCTAATTTTAAAAACCGTATTAGTTATTTAATTGATTTATAGTATTTATTAGCTAATTAAAATAAATAGAATTTATTGAATTTTTATTTCTAGGTATTTCCGTAATAGAGGATTTACGGAGCAATTATAATTAACTTAATTATTTTCATGTAGGAGACTTTGTGGACGATTGATAGATTTATTGATATAAATTTCTAGAACTTTATATATATATATATATATATATATATAATGTTTATTAAAAGAAATAGAAAAGAATAGAAAAAAAAGAAAAAGAATAAAAGAAATAGAATAGGAATAAGAAAAGAAAGAAAGAAAAAGAATAAAAGAAATAGAATAGAATAAGAAAAAGAAATAGAAATAGAATAGAAATGGAAAAGAAAAAGAAAAAGAAATGTTAATGAACCCTAACCCAAACCCATATCCTACCCTACCCATTAGACCCGACCCGACCCCTCAGACACCCGCAAAACCCTCCCAACAGCTAGACAGCGACCCGCGCAGTACCCCCCCCCCCCCGCGTGACCTGTATATATACATCTACCATATTACAAACCCTAACCCTAAACTCTCCATCTCAAACTCTTTATCCGCCGCCGACCCAGCCACGACACCGCCGCCGCCGTTCACCGTCGGAGTAGCCGTCCGCCACCACGTCACCGTTCGAGCGCCCCACGATAGCGAGTATTGAACAACAACTTATCCCTGTTCATAACTCGTTTTTTACGCCATCGTTCGACCAAACTCGACCCCGTCGTCGCCGATATGATCCCCACCTATCCCTCTCTAAATTTCGTAGATTAGTTTCCATCGTTCAGCGCGTAACCCTAGACGAAAATCGACGCAAAGTCGAGGAAAAACTACGTCATTTAATTTCAAAAAAACTGTTGCAACCACACATGTTTAAAGACTCGTATCTCCCACCACAGAGATCCAAACGTAGAAATTCCTTTTGCTATATGAAGATCACCTAACCTAGATTATTTTCTGTCAATTATATTATTTTATTTGATGTTGTATGCTGAATTAAATCAGACTAAAAATCACTAAAAACTAACTTTTTCAACTTCCAGAATTTATGATACGGAGCGCGCCCCACCAAACGGGACCGTCCCATCGTGTACCAATTACACCGAAAGACGTGTATGGTATGTCCAGACGTGTGGGCTTTCGCAAAAATTAATTTGGACGCGTGTGCACGTCGGAATCAACCCGTATCCGCAAAAATTCTCTATATCGTAACTTTTGCAAAACATTGCACCATTTAGTGTACGCTCGTCAGAACGCGACATAACTTACGCCATTGGATTCGTGGTATCACGCTGGTCCTGTGACCCAAGTTTCACGAGATTCTGAGACAGTTGACCAAGCCGCCTATTTGCGGGCCCCACGGTTGACTTTTTGGGCAAATTTGTGTTCGGCTCACCGGTATTCAAAATTGGACGTACCGTTGAGTTTGTATTGACGTTTAGAATTGGTTTGACCTATAATTTATCCCTTTTAGAGACCTTTATCCCTGATACGCTTTTTGGTGTAAAGTGGACCACATGTGGACCCCGCTTTGACCCAAAATTATCGTTTTGCCCCTGTATCCAAATTGGAAGAAAGGTTAGTATTTTCTAGATATCTCTCTTATTCTGGGAATGTTGGTGATGTTTATTTTAGCATCCGGAGACGTTCATTCTGAGACCATAGTTTCTGATCCTGTGTGCTTGACTCCTGGACGTTACACTTTGCAGCTTTCTTACCAGGCAAGATACCTTGCCAAATTGCTTACAATACTTTGCATATATATTATATTTCTGTATATTCATTGCATGTGTATTTTCTTTCAGTCATAAGTTTATGCTATAATATATATATATATATATATATATATATATATATATATATATGTTGACACACACTTGACACATAGTATCATGGGAGGGGAGGACAATCAGTAGGCATATGGGCTATAACCACTCTGGTAAACCATAGTAACTAGCACGCACTATGGTAGTCGTATCCGATGGTCGCTACCCCCGCAATATGTCGGTTGATGGTGTCACGATGGTCGCTACCCCTGCGGTATGTCAGCTGATGATGTTCCTGACGTGTGTGTGAGTTGTGAGATTAGATAGAGTAGCCTACTCATGCCCATACGTCGAAAAGTTGTTCTCATTATGCATTTCATATAGATTGTCTTGTACAGCGTACTTATATATTTTTCGTCTATATTGCATGTTTACTATATTCAAATTGGCATGCTTCTATGTATCTTGTTACGTCTCTCTGAGGACCTGGTCCCTTTCCAGGTGTAGATGTTCACGACTATTCGCAGGAGCACGGATCAGGACTTACCACTTATCTCTTCCGAGGAGGTCTTACCTTCTGAGCATCATTGATTATCTCTAGCGATGGATCCTTTAGCTGACACTCTTATATCATCATCTTATTTATATTGGAGATTTACCCTTCTCCCTTATTTTAGTATTGATATAGTCATTGGTAGTGGATTTGTCTCCACCCGACTATTAGTTTTGGATTATTCAGACTCATTATTCTAGTTTAGTTATTTCTTTTTTGTGACTTGTTGTGTGGATGAGATTTAGTATATCTGTGACTTGTGACCATATATATACTACATGTGAGTTTATATTCATATTACAGCGTACGTGTGTATTATGGTATCCATATATTGGAGTTTCCATATACATACGACTGGCTTGCTTACGTGTTCCTAGTCCTACGTATTTTGGGACTGGGGCGTGACAAGACGTCCATGAACTCTTCAATTATTTTTGGTATCGGGTCCTTTCCCGTCGCTACTGTTGCGATTCACTTTTTATGCTGGTGTTCTGCTATTCTGCTAAGAACAAACTCTTATAGACCAGAGACTCAAAATAACACTCTAGTCTCGTGACAGTCTATCGTCGTATGGCTTTCTCTCAACCAGTTCATGCCTAAGATAACGCAAAGTTGTCCATAGGAAAATCACAATTTTACAGATAATAAATGTCCACATACTATGACTGGACATGTTAAGCATACTCTACTAACTCCTACGATCCCATTGCCAGTGAGTATATTCAGCCTCTCTGGCAATGCCTCAAACTTCAATCCAATATGTGTCGCATATTGTGCAGATATAAATGAGTGCGATGCTCCTGAATCAATTAATGCTATGGCAAGAAAAGATGTAACAAGAATGTTACCTGCCACCACGGCACCTGACACCATAGCTTCTTCCATAGATAAGGTGAACGACTGTCCTTGGCCTTGACAATCTTCCTGCTGCTGCCTTTCCTGGTGTCGTTGTTGCAATCTCTGCTAATCCCGCTGCTGCTGGTGCTGGTGCAATTGAGCCTGCGTCGGCAATAGACGCCGAGCTACAGGCTGAACCGCTACTGCTGGTCCTCCTTGCTGTACTGCCCTTGGAGTTGGCAATATAGGAGACTGTTGTGCTGGCCCTCCAGGCCTCTATATTAATGGACAAGTGGCAATCCTATGACCGGGGCTTCCACATCTCAAGCATAGTCTATTAGCATCCAGGTAAATATCCCGGATATGACCTCCCTTGCCATAATATGTACAACCCGTCAGCCCTCCCCATCGTTGTTGCTGTTGTTGTTACTGCTGCCTCGGTTGCTGCTGCCGAGTATGTACTATCACTGTCGAGGTCACTGGCCTCCTTTGTGTTACGTCATGGATGTGAATGCCCGGGGATGGTGCTGACATCCGCGGTACTGGTCCTCTCTCGCCACTCTGTCCATGAGGCCTCTTTCGGTCTACTCTTCTTGCTGCCATCCTCTGAGAGGTGAGCTCAACCCTCTTGGCCGCTATCAATACTACCTTGAAGGTCTGGTAGTAATGCACCTCTACCATTTGTAAGATCTCCAAGTGAAGTCCCTGCTAGAACCCCATTGCACTTTCCAACTATGTCGTGTAACCATCTACTATCATTCCAGCCTGCTTGAGGTGGGTATATCTATTTTGTAGCTCATACTGAGCCATAATCCCAAAGTACTTTACCTTGAACCAGGTTCTGAAATTGTCCCATAAATAGGATGCCTCACTCCTATCTCCATCATGGCCCACTAATCTCTTGCAAGATCCTGGAACTGAAAATGAACCAGGTCAACCTGTTCCCTAGCCGAAACTTTAGTTGCTGCCAAAATGGTCTCAATATCTTGAGCCAATTATCTGTCGTAATGGCATCCTCCGTGCCATCAAAATATTTGGAATTCAGTCAGCAAAACCTAACAGATGCCCCAGAATATACTATTCTGCCTCCTTCTAGGATCGTCTACAACCCTTGGTTCAACATGACATTTCGTTCTTGCTGTTGAAACTGTTGATGTTGATGTTCTTGATGTTGTTGCTGCTAAACAACCATCTAATTTTGTTGGGCAGCCAATATTCCCTAGATAATTTCTAGCAAGGCCGGTGTTTTAGTGCTGCCGATACTATAGGAGGTACGGGAACACCTGGAGCCTACTGCTCTATCATATTTATCGTGGGCTCAACTTGGATCCCTGGCTAGGGTTCTACATAACCTCATTCCACTGGCAACTCTGTCTCTCTTGTTACTACAATATCTGGAGGAGGAAAAACCCTAAAGAAGAGCACAAGAAACATCAAGTACAGGACGAGAAGGAACAAGGAAGCAACAAATATAGGAAATTTTAAGCTGAGTATCGAAGAGGACGAATTCAGAATTTAAAGAAGAATCATGTTTGATTGAGACTCCTACGACCATAACACCCCACAAGGCTGTAGAACAGACTTGCATAGGCCACTAATAAAACTTGGTCATGTCCCAGTACCAAAATACGAAGACGGACATGGCCAGCTATTCCGTACAAGGTACTATACGTCGTACGTCGATCACAGCTGTAATTAGACAAGAGGGTGCATGTTACAATCAAGTCTCCTAGGGTCAAGAACTTCTATGTCTCAATCATTCAAACAATAAGTAATAATATAGAACACTTCAGAATAAACAATAAGGTGTCCCAAAGGCCACAACAAAATATTCTTTAGAGGCAAAGAAATTTAGACTTGGCCTTGAGAAGTTCAGACTTAGACTTTCGAAGGCACGTTCGGAGTCTCCCTCAGCCGATGTGATTCATCTCTAAGGTGGGTGGCTACGATGAACCTGTCTTTGCTTAACCTGCATACTTAAAAATACAGACGATACATGCTAGTCACTAGCGAATCACCAATTACATGCTAATAAAGTAGTAAACCAACCTAACTAAGGGAATAATTCTGCTCGTTATCATTTGTATAGAACATGAAAGTAAGTCGGCTGAACGAAATGCAACGAATCACTTTATTGTTAGAACTGTTCGAATAGCTTTCCTTATGTTATCTATCTTATATACAATGCTTGTCAAATAGATAATGACACGATATGGAAGTACGACACAGAACATGGTTCACTCACCTGAGGAATGGAGACTATCAAATAGTTGTTCCGAGCCAAGTAATAGAAAACATCGAAAGGCTTCGGGACCATTGGGTCGCCAAGGCAACTCCCGAACAAGGAGCTGCATAATATAATAAATCATCAGCTCGTGGAGCCTGTAATGAATTATCAGCTCGTGTGTCCTGTAATAAATTATCAGCTCGTTGAGTAAAGAATGAAAAGGTAAAGTAAAGTAAAGAAGAGACTTGCATGGTCATGGATAACTTATGCACAAGGTTTATTTTTATGGTTCCTGCGAACGGTGCGTCGGGGCATCGGGATCGTGTCCGATCTAGGCGAAACCTGGGATAGTCAGCTAGCAGCAACATTATGGTGGAGGCAGGGGTTTGTAGCGGGGATTCGACATATATCCATCGCTGCAAGTGTGGTGTCCTGTTCCCCCAATTCGGGGCGCGCGACTAAGAAATACTTTCGGTATCGTTCGATCGGGATATATTAAATCAAGATCTTTTCTTCGTTAGGGATTGGCTTCTTTGGAATTGATTCCCATATCCATTGGACTGTGTTCCAAGGACTGACTAAGCGAGAGAGTCAAGAGGGACCTCTCCGCTGAAAGTTTTCTTGCCTAGTTTTCGCTGTCGCATTGTTGCTTTCGTGCTTTCGAGTTAGTTTTTAGATTTGTATTTTCTTGAACGGTTTCGATGGATTTTATTTCTTTCATTCGTTGAGCTGCACTTTTGTTTCAAGCTTAGAAAGAGGAGAAGAGGTATTGATCGTCTATTTGTGGCAATGCAATTGATCGTGCAGTAGGCGTCGCGCAAGCGGGGTCTTGAAGCACCTCTTTTATTATCTCTCTCCACCAACTTGTGAGTGGCTATACTTCGATTAGTTGATCCTTCTTCCAAGTTTTCACAACTAAAATCTTGCCCTCTTGATTGTTCCAATCAGACAATACCGTAATAACTAAAAGATGTCAAGATAAATGAATAGACTTGGATTACTTTATGCTTGTCAATCAACTTATGAACGGTTATCATGTTGCGTGCTAGTTTACTTAGAAATGCTCTTTCATTGTGTTTCAATTCTATTTAGAACATATTCTTCTATTATTCTGCTATGTATAGAACATACTTGACTATGCAATAACTGATTAGGAAGATTATGCAAAACAGATCATGCCATGTTACTTGTCTCGTGCTTGTGTTTCCTTGAACTGCGCCATTTGATGACTTAGTTTATTCTTCGCTTGGTCACAGAAAACTTATGCACAATATCTTAGTTCCTGAGGATGGTCATTGGGGCACTGGCAACGATCTGATCCGAACAAAACTCCTTGATAGTTGCCTGTTTCGGACGGGATGGCCTATAACGCCCCTAGGGCTGCAAATGAGCCAAGCCGATCGCAAGCTGCTCGGAGCTTGGCTCGATAATAGCTCGTTTGAGCTCGGTTCGTTTAGTAAACAAGCCAAGCTCAAGCTTCATTTTCAAGCTCGTTTAATAAACGAGCCAAGCTCAAGCTTAGAAGTACTCGGCTCGTTTGAGCTCGCGAGCTGGTTCGTTTAGAAGCTTGCGAGCTGACTCGTAAGCTGGCTCGTTTAGAAGCTCGTTTAGGAGCTTGTTGCTGGCAGTCTACAAATTTATTTTGTGATTTAAATTTAAATTTATTCTTTGTTGAATTCTAATTTTATGCATGTTTGTATAACAATATGGTTGTGTGCATTTTATATAATTATATGTCCTTAATAATTGATATTAAGAAACTTTTTAAATTAATTTTTTATAAATAAATTGTTAATATTATAGATACTTGAATTCAAGCCTAACTAGCTTGAAATTAAGTTCGTTAAGCTCGAAATCAAGCTTAATGAGCTTGAAATAAAGCTGAACAAGCTTGAAATCAAGCTTAACGAGCTTGAGTTTGAGCTTATCAAGCTTGTTTATCAAGCTTGAATCAAGCTTGCTTATCAAGCCAAGCTCGAGCTCAAACCAAGCCAAGCTCAAGCTTAATATAAACGAGCTCGAGCCAAGCTCAAGCTCTAAAATAAAAAAATTATCAAGCTCGAGCTCGAGCTCGAGCTCGGTTAATTCTAATCAAGCCAAGCTCAAGCTTATGAAAGCTTGGCTCGGCTTGGCTCGTTTGCACCCCTACGCCCCTATTCCTTACGTTGCATGACATTCCATTCTTGAACTATAAATCGTCCACTATGACATCATGCCAGTGACACCTTGTATATTTTTACTATGCAAGCTAACTATGTCTTCGTAGCAAGGAAGGTCATGGTACATTTTTGTGCAGATGGTTCAGACGGGCAGGTAAAAGTCACTGAACGGTGGCATATTTATTTCAGTAAATTCCCATATCCATTGCTCGCTTGTAATTTGAACTAAGGCAAGATAGAAAGATCATATAATAACTTGCATGCTTCACATAAATAATGCGTTGATTGATATAGTTGGGTTAGCTTGCCTTCACCGGTGCATTTCGATGTACCGACCCTCGTTGCAACAGGTTCTCCGCGCCAAGGGGACCCTACAAGGAGTTAAGGCGACTTTCCAATCCAGTCCACCTACCGGCATGCTCTTCTAGTACCCTTTTGAGGCGTGATTGAAGTTCCAGGAGCTCATGCATATATCCTATGTGTAGTGTCCCGCTCCGCGTTGGCACTATGTACAAGAGATATCGGTTTGCTGACTCAAAAAGAATATCTTTCTTAAGAGCTCCTTGTTGAAGCAGAAGATGACTGATCTAAGTGAGTGGACAGAACTCCATTCTCTGATTCTTGCACGCATTAATAATGAATCTGAGTTTGCATATAGGGTGGTTTCTAATGATTAAAATACAGATTTAGAGTCTACACAAAGAGAAAAAACTGAATTGTACCTATTGGGAGATGGATTCCCAATAAAATTTCCAAAGTAGGTAAAATTGGCCTCCAACTTGTAGATCATTGCTCCTCCTTGTAGATTCTTGCTTCCTCCTTGTAGATCCTTGCTCTACTAGCCTCCAATGGTGATTTGGAAAGAAATTGGAAAAAAATTTGGTGTGGAAATGATAAAATTGGGAAGAAAAAATTCTAGATCTAGATTTGAAATGAAAATAAGGAGAGAGAAAATTTTCTCCTCTATTTGAATAGGCCGGCCATCAAACCCCCTCCCCAAGAATCTATGTAAAGTCTAAAATACACCTTGGGGCCTCTCATGAAAAAATAATTAAGGAGGAAAGGTTCTAGTCTAATGGGTTTAATTAAATTAAGTATTCTCCTAATGAATGGGCTTCTAATTTGGGCTCAATTCTAACTAAATATAAATGTTGGTCTATGGATCTAATCTAAACTAGTTAGGTCCACTAACACAAATCCAAAATAATAAACTAGCATCTAACAATAATTAAATAACACAATAAATAATTATACAACATGTACAATATTTAATTAATTATGAAATGATCAAAATACCCTTTCCTAGAAAATGTGGTAGTGACAAAAATATCATTTATTAACGTTCAAAAATGGCTAGAATATGAGTGTATTTTTATTAAAAATATCTCTCATGTAATAAAATAGTTGTTGGAAGATTTTTTATCTTTTACCAAAATATCGTTCATAACGTTATAATAATGGTAATAAGGGGGAGGGATATTTTGGCATAATGAGGTGGACCCGGGGGGAAAGGGGATCCGGGTTGACTGGGCCTAGGATCGATTCTGATCGGGTCGTCGATTGGACTGGATCGACCAGGTTGGAGCCCAATTCGATTCGGACTAAACTTTAGATTAGGCCAAATTGCTTGTGGGCCGGATCAACCCATTTATCGGATCTGGATCGACTCAGTTAGAATTTGACTGTACCATATTCGGACAAAATTCGAGTTGTCCGGCCCAATATACATCTTGATAAACATTATAGACCGTGGCATGAACTTTCTGGGGATGTTTGGTTCACGAAAGTATAACGAAGTGAAAAACCTGAAAGTAGAGAGTTTGCGCACGCATTGCGTATGCGCGTCATGCGTATGCATATTTTATGAGTTCTTTCGTTTGGATGGTTATTGAAGTGTGCTGTAAAATATAACTTTTTGTAGTTTCGACGTCTGATTTGTAATAATATGGTAGTTAAGAAGTGATATAGTTTTTCACTATTGAATAAGAGTGAGGTTACCCCTAGTATTTTTGTATATGGATTAAAATTTTAAATTTTAATATAAATAATTAGAAAAAAATGTATTTAAAATTCAAAATTAAACAAAATTTTAACAACTTTAATATAAAAAATAACAAATTATTTTTATTATTATAAAATTATTAATATTTTTTTCTCCCTCCTACGTTTCCTTTCTCACAGGCACAAATTTTAACAAGAAGCAACATCCCTACACTCATATGACACCACCACCACCACCAAAATTCTCTCAGCCAAATTTTTTTTTCATCATTATCTACACTCAATCTCTCTCTATACTCCATTCCCTCTCCCCAAACCACCGACCGATCACCGGGATGCACAGCAACGACAACCCTTCCCTGCGGCGTCAAAGAAGCTAAAGAGGCTTTGGATCCGGACCTCCCTCTCGTCGATCTTCTGAAAGCAGCGACCGGACAGAGGCGCACGACTGGGTCGGAACGGTGGTGCGGGGTCGTTGCTCAGCCTGCGGCTCCGGTGTGGACGTCCACGATGATTTGAACGACGGATTCGAAGCTCGACAATGACGTCGGATTCGAAGCTCGACGACGATAGCGGTCCTCTTTGTTGGTATTATTTCCTTTGGACTAGTAAAAATAGTCTCACATTGGCTACACCACCAAGTGAGTATCTCAATATAATACTTTATATGAGTTGAGGTGTGCACATGGGGTGTGTGGGGCACATGGGTGCCATGTGGAGGTATTTTTTAGGAGGAAAAAGGATTAACTCCTCAATGAAAGCATTTATGCTTTTTGTCATTCTTTTGGAATTTATTCCATAGGAGCTAAGTCCCAAACGACTCGGACTCGGACTCGGGATCAAGGGCGCAAAGTGGTGCTTTATTGGCGCACTTTATGGAGAGATATGGTCTATTATTCAGATCCATTTTTATGGGATTTAAAATTAATTCTTGCATATCTTTTAGGGATTCGTAATTAATTTGTTCATATCTTTCCGTAACAGTTGGGCGGCTAGGGTTTTTATTCTCTCTGTATAAATACTCTTTTCGTGCCTCTTTGAGAACTTACTTCGAAAATTAGGAGACGAAGAGAGTTGCTGTTGCCGCCACCATTGGAGTCCAGGGTGTTCGTGTTAGTTCAGACATAGGTGACAGCGAGCGTTCCAGAAGTTCTTTGTGAACTTGCTAGTTCCTGGAAGCAGATCGTGTGGGGGCGAATCTTTCTTTGAGCAACGGTGATCTTTATCACCCCAGCAAGCAAAGTTTCTTCTTCTTCCTCCTCTCGTCTGTGCGTTATAACTCTGTTCTGTCCGTCTGTAACTGCGATTGCAAGGAAGAACGAGAGGTTTCTTTTCTGGTTATTGTTGAATCAGCAGGTTATAACAGGATCCTTATATATTATTCTTCGTGGAGATCGAGAATAGTCAGAGTGAAAACTTTTGTGTGAACCTCTGATCTCGACCGCGTGGTTTTCCATCATTGATTTAGTCTCGGCTGTAGTGCCTCAAATCCCGATCCGACCAGGACGAGCACTATGTAATTGGGCTTGGGGCTAGTCCGTCTGAGTCGTAACTTAGATATCGGCATCTTCTTGCCACGGACAAAATGCGATGATCCTTTCCAACTCATGGAAAGGCCTCTATTGAAACGAGTCCAATAGTTTTCTTATTTTGGTTGCTTGGTTTTCTTGATTTGCCGCTTGAGGTTTTGGATTTGGTGTTGCTTTCGATTTGCTTGGTTTTCGCTGCTGGTTTTATCGTTTGGAGCTTGAGGTTTTGGGGAGTTCGGCAAGGAATGATAGGCAAGATTTCTAACTCGGTGCTTGTGCTATTTCAGGTCCGCGTAATTGACGTTTGATCGTCGGTAAGCGGGATTCCTAGTTTCAGCCTCTTTTCCCTTAACCATTGAGTGGTTTGGTCCCTTCTTTCCTACTTCTTCATGCCAACATCTCTAAGTTTCAATCGTTCACTCGATGATGCCCGGTTGGACGCCTAGGAAATCCTTAGCCACAGGCAAGCCAGCCACTAAGAAAGAAACATGGGATTTGTAGACTAATTTATCATATGCTTGCACACCTTATAATTTGAGCTTGTTTATAAGGAAAGTTGGTTGTTGGTGGCGGCCTGGTGCCTCGGATAGAGTTTTGGGACTTATGGGATAACTGAATCGGAACACCGCTTGAGAAATATGAACTGTTGCATGAGATATATATATGTGCTGCTTTACTTCTTCTGTTGTTTCGATGCATTGTATGTAATATGAATTATTCATGCATTTGCATGGTCTGGGACAACTTGTGCACAGGGTTTGGCATTTCCTCGAAACGGCTTTCCGGGGCACTGGAACCGTATCGATCCGGAGGGAAATATTTGATTCGTGCTCGTCACGATGCATAGCGGGACCTCCAGCAGGGCTTGCTACCCGGGCTGATAGGGCGCGCCGCTAATGCTTGAAATATGTCCCTAATGTGTCGATTACACCAATGACCGCATAGAATAGAATGCATTCTAACTTATTGTCTTGTGCAGATGGTAAGTATACGTGTGTTTCGTTTCAGGGAAGGCGTGCATCGATTGAGTAAGCAATTGGTGTACTGGTTGGATTCAATGCTATTTTCATTCCTATCGAAACATGCAACTGATATAAATTGATTTCACTTGCTTCCTTATAGAAGCTATCTTAATGCATGCTCGCCCCTAACAAGCTAGTGTCGATTTAGTCGAGTGGGTTCATCCCGCTTACCAGTACAAGTTGAGTACTGACCCACGTTGTGGGCAACTATTTCAGGCACTCAGTCGGTGCAACTCTAGAGCATAGCGAGGAGGCGTTAGGAGCACCTCTATTTTGAAGTATAGCTGGAGTCAGTTCATTTTGGAGGCAGGGACTTCAATCTATACAAGGGCATAATGTACAAACGACGTGGACTATCTGACGGAGCGCGCCCTGCATTTTGAGTTATCTTTTATAATATAATTATAGCCGAGAAGGCGCATCAATGTAAACTCTATGTAAATTACTCTGAATTATCAATGAAAAAGCATGTTTCTTCCGCATTTGTGTTCAAATCTCTGTGAATATGTTTTATAAATTGTGTTTCAAAATGGGTTCCTAAAACTGCAAGTTCTTGCCTTGTGCGAGCGCAACTCCAGGCTCGTACGGCATCACGCCCCAAGCGAGGACGAATCGGTTCCGTAAAGGATCCGACGAGGATGATTGACCCTTTCGGGATCGGGGCGTGACATATTGGTATCAGAGCACGGCTGTACTTCCTTGGGATTTCAAAAGAATATAAAGGAGTTTGATGCGCCTCTCAATTGAGTTGCGTTCGACGTCCGCTGCATCAGATGAGTCGCCTATACAATGAGCCCGTAGATATAAAATCTATCGATTTTGGAGTGTTAACAAGCTACTCTCTTTTGTAGCAATGGCTAAGAAAAACACTGCCGCTGTAAGAAGTGCTCAGCCTATCCAGAGCGATCCGATAAGTTCTGGAGAATCCGGAGGAGCGGGTTCAAACGGGATGTCAGAACGGCTTATGCACCTCATGGAGGCGCAGCAACAACAAGACGCTACTCAACAAGCAAGTATTCAGACCCAATTTGCTGCTCAACAAAAGCAGATGGATACTATGATGAAACTGATTGCATCATTGGTACCCAGCAACGGAGGAACTACAGCGACGCCGCCGGCTGTGGCAGTAGAGGATGAGTCAGAAGAAACTCAGCCTTTAGCAAGGAATACCTGCCGAGCAGCAGAGTTCACAAAAATGCATTCATCCACGTTCAACAGATGAGCGGAACCAGATGTGGTGTTGGGATGGATTGCTAAGCTGGAGGGACTCTTCAATCTGGTTGGCATCCGGGGATCCAAGCGAGTGGCCTGTGCGTCGGTTCAGCTGGAACTGCGTGCGCATGATTGGTGGGAGGCAACCAAGCAAGAGATTTATGATGCCAATCCCAACTGCAAAATCACTTGAGAAATGTTCAAGTCTACTTTCATTGAACAATACATTCCCAAGGTCGTGCGTCAACAAAAAGAAGACGACTTCAGCAATCTGGTGCAAGGGAGTTTGTCTGTTGACGATTACGACTCAGTGTTTGCTAAGCTGGCCAAGTTTGCTGGGCACTTCCTGCCTAACCAGCAAGCGTGGTGCTATTGTTTCCAGAAAGGTTTGAATGATGAGTTGCGTAGGGACGTCATCAATCAGAAATGTCAAACCTACAGGGAATGCTATGAAGCAGCCCTGGGAAGCGAGCGGATCTTTGGACGCTGTCCCCCAAAGGCCGAGGTACAAACCCCCCGTACCAACAACAACAAACGACCTCAGGAAACGGGAGGGTCTGGAGCACAAAAGCGTCCGCACACGTCTGACCACAGGGGTTAATCCCAAGCACCGAACTGTAGCAGGTGCGGCAAATCAGGGCATCGAGTAAACGAATGTCGGGTTACTGGATGTTTCAAATGTGGTCGTCTAGGCCATAAACAATTTAACTGCCGGAAGGGTAAGCCGAATCAGAACAACGGGAATAATCAAAATAAGGGGCCTCCAGCAAGTGATACCAATGTTGTGCCAGTAAACCCACAACGTCAAGGTGCTCAAGGCCGAGTCTATGCATTGACTCGGGATGAGGCATCTGTCTCTGAAACGGTCGTGACAGGTACATTACTTTTCAGAGAACTGCCCGCTAGAGTCTTATTCGATTCAGGTGCTACGCATAGTTTCATATCTGCTGATTTTAATGTTGAGCATAAATTAGTTTCTACTCCCTTAACTATGAACCTTTGCGTAAGCACACCTTCGGGAGTCGATATCCCCGCCCATGCGATCTGTAGGGATGGTTATATTTGCATCGGAGGAAGAAAGCTTTCCTTAGATGTCATTGTACTAGACATTAAGGATTACGATATTATTCTCGGGATGGACTGGTTGGGTGCTTGCCATGCAACAATCGAGTGCGCGGAGAAGCGAGTCATATTTCGTCTACCCGGTGAGGCAGACTTCTACTATTCATGCAGCGCTGCACCGAAGACGGCAATGGTGATATCAGCAATTTCGGCTAGGCGTATGCTGCATTCGGGTTGTGAAGGGTACTTAGCTTCGGTTCGAGACACCCGGCAGGAAAGTGCAATGCAGCTCAGGCTGATGTTATAGCAGATTTCCTCGACGTATTCCCCGACGAGCTGCCTGGAATGCCTCCTGATCGTGAGATCGAATTCAGCATCGACACATTTCCGGATGCGCGATCGATATCGAAGGCATCTTATCGAATGGCCCCAGCAGAGCTGAAAGAACTTAAGGTTCAGTTACAAGATCTGTTGGACCGAGTATACATACGTCCAAGCGTTTCTCCGTGGGGTGCTCCGGTACTGTTCGTGAAGAAGAAAGATGGATCCATGCGGCTGTGTATTGACTACCGAGAATTAAATAAGGCGACCGTGCGAAATCAGTACCCTTTGCCAAGGATAGATGACTTATTTGATCAACTGCAAGGTGCTACAGTTTTCTCTAAAGTTGATCTCAGGTCAGGGTATCACCAGTTGAAGATCAAACCAGAAGATATTCAAAAATTTGCGTTCAGGACCCGTTACGGACACTATGAGTTCCTCGTGATGTCGTTCGGCTTAACGAATGCCCCTGCAGATTTCATGGATCTGATGAACCGCGTGTTTCGGCCGTATGTAGACAAGTTTGTCGTCGTGTTCATCGACGACATTATAATATATTCCAAGAACGAGGCAGAACACAAGGAACACCTGAAGATCGTGTTGCAGACATTATGAGAACATAAGTTGTTCGCTAAGCTCAGCAAGTGCGAGTTCTGGTTGAACAGCGTGGCGTTCCTTGGTCATGTCGTCTCGGCAGAAGGCGTCGCCGTAGACCCGAAAAAAATAGAGGCGGTGGTGGACTGGAAACAACCTACGTCAGCCAGCAAAATTCGAAGCTTTCTCGGCCTAGCAGGATACTACCGTAGGTTCGTGAAAGATTTCTCTAAACTGGCCTCGCCTTTGACTCGCCTTACTCAGAAATGGATTGTATACAAATGGAGTGATGAATGCGAAGCCAGCTTTAGTGAACTCAAGCGGCGTCTTGTTTCAGCTCCAATTCTTGCACTTCCAGATGGGGTAGAGGAGTTTCAGATATACAGTGACGCTTCAGGACTCGGATTGGGATGTGTACTCATGCAACGGGACAAGGTAATATCGTACGCCTCCAGGCAACTGAAGCTGCACGAGAAAAACTACCCGACGCACGATTTAGAATTGGCGGCGATTGTATTTGCATTGAAGTTATGGAGGCATTATCTTTATGGTGTTGCTTGCAAAATCTTTACAGATCACAAGAGCCTCAAGTATCTATTCACCCAACGGGAATTGAACCTCCGGCAGCGGTGTTGGCTAAAACTTATTAAGGACTATGATCTAACGATCGCTTATACTCCGGGCAAGGGAAACGTCGTTGCTGATGCTCTGAGTCGAAAGCACGTGGGCTCGTTATCTATAAATAATTGTTTACTTCGAGATCTAGAGGCGATGGGCATCAAGTTTCGAGTTCGGCAGCAAGGAGTGCAGCTGGCACCACTCCATCTTGAACCGAGTTTACGTGATAGAATCAAGTCAGCTCAGGAGGGCGATCAGTTCCTAGCGAAGGTGCACGAATTGATCTTGGCAGGGAAGACGTCTGACTTTGTGGCAGGCGAAGATGGGGCCTTACAAATGAAAGGAAGGCTATGCGTCCCTAGCGACCCTGAACTCCGGAGGAAAATTATGGCAGAAGCACACTACGCGAAGTATTCTTTGCATCCGGGGAGCACTAAGATGTACAAGGACTTACGCGGTACCTTCTGGTGGCAAGGTATGAAGCGGGATGTGGCGACCTTTGTGTCACAGTGCATGGCCTGCCAACATGTGAAAGCTGAACATCTGAGGCCCGACGGGGAGATGCAGAACCTCGCTATTCCCGAGTGGAAATGGGACAACATCACTATGGATTTCATTATGGGATTTCTGAAGACGCCACGGGGGCATGATGCGATTTGGGTCATAGTTGATCGTTTGACCAAATCAGCCCACTTTCTTCCCATAAAAGTTGCTTGGAGCGTCGATCGGTTAGCACAGATTTACATAGATGAGATTGTTCGATTACACGGAGTGCCTGCTTCTATCGTCTCTGACCGTGACGGACGTTTCTTATCTCGTTTCTGGACTAGACTACAGTCTGCTTTGGGAACCAAGCTACAGTTCAGTACGCATACCACCCCCAGACTGATGGCCAAACAGAGAGGACAAATCAGATACTTGAAGATATGTTACGGCTGTGTGCGATCGATTTAAAGACTAGTTGGGACACGCACCTTCCGTTGGCGGAGTTTGCGTACAACAACAGCTACCAATCGAGCATCCAAATGGCACCGTACGAAGCACTATATGGGCGCAAGTGTCGATCTCCAATCTGTTGGGACGAAGTCGACGAGCGGCAGGTACTCGGGCCAGAGCTGGTGGAGTAGGCAGTCGAGAAAGTTCGCTTGATTCGGGAAAGACTCCGCACTGCGCAGAGCAGACAGAAAAGCTATGCCGATACTCATCGTAAGCCCTTGGAGTTCATGGTCGGGGATCATGTCTTCTTGAAAGTGACGCCGATGCGTGGAGTGATGCGTTTTGGCGTGAAGGGCAAACTGAGTCCCAGGTTTGTCGGCCCCTTTGAAATACTAGAACGGGTGGCAGCTGTGGCATACCGAATTGTACTACCTCCCGCCTTGGCTGGAGTGCACGACGTATTCCACGTTTCTCAACTTCGGAAGTATGTGCATGACTCGAGTCATGTAGTTAGCTTCGAACAGCTAGAATTGTGCACGGATTTGTCATACTCAGAGGAGCTGGTGCAGATTCTGGATCGTAAGGAAAAGGTACTTTGCAACCGTACGATGTCCTTGGTTCGCGTGCTGTGGCAGAACCATACAGTTGGAGAATCAACCTGGGAAGTGAAATCGGAGATGAAGGAGAAGTATCCTTCGTTGTTCATTGAGTCGTAGGTAGGGCCTTGTTCTTAAGTTTTGGGTCAAAACTTTTTCTTAGTGGTATATTATGTAGTACCTCAAATCCCGATCCGACCGGGACGAGCACTATGTAATTGGGCTTGTGGCTAGTCTGTCTGAGTCGTAACTTAGATATCAGCATCTTCTTGCCACGGACAAAATGCGATGATCCTTTCCAACTCATGGAAAGGCCTCTATTAAAACGAGTCCAATAGTTTTCGTGTTTTGGTTGCTTGGTTTTCTTGATTTGTCGCTTGAGGTTTTGGATTTGGTGTTGCTTTCGATTTCCTTGGTTTTCGCTGCTGGTTTTATCATTTGGAGCTTGAGGTTTTGGGGAGTTCGGCAAGGAAGGATAGGCAATATTTCTAACTCGGTGCTTGTGCTATTTCAGGTCCGCGTAACTGACGTTTGATCGTCGCTAAACGGGATTCCTAGTTTCAGCCTCTTTTCCCTTAACCAGTGAGTGGTTTGGTCCCTTCTTTCCTACTTTTTCATGCCAACATCTCTAAGTTTCAATCATTCACTCGATGATGCCCGGTTGGACGCCTAGGAAATCCTTAGCCACAGGCAAGCCATCCACTAAGAAAGGAACATGGGATTTGTAGACTAATTTATCATATGCTTGCACACCTTATAATTTGAGCTTGTTTATAAGAAAAGTTGGTTGCTGGTGGCGGCCTGGTGCCTCGGATAGAGTTTTGGGACTTATGGGATAACTGAATCGGAACACCGCTTGAGAAATATGAACTGTTGCATGAGATATATATATGTGCTGCTTTACTTCTTCTGTTGTTTCGATGCATTGTATGTAATATGAATTATTCATGCATTTGCATGGTCTGGGACAACTTGTGCACAGGGTTTGGCATTTCCTCGAAACGGCTTTCCGGGGCACTGGAGCCGTATCGATCCGGAGGGAAATATTTGATTCGTGCTCGTCACGATGCATAGCGGGACCTCCAGCAGGGCTTGCTACCCGGGCTGATAGGGCGCGCCGCTAATGCTTGAAATATGTCCCTAAGGTGTCGATCACACCAATGACCGCATAGAATAGAACGTATGCTAACTTATTGTCTTGTGCAGATGGTAAGTATACTTGTGTTTCATTTCAGGGAAGGCGTGCATCGATTGAGTAAGCAATCGGTGTACTGGTTGGATTCAATGCTATTTTCATTCCTATCGAAACATGCAACTGATATAAATTGATTTCACTTGCTTCCTTATAGAAGCTATCTTAATGCATGCTCGCCCCTAACAAGCTAGTGTCGATTTAGTCGAGTGGGTTCATCCCGCTCACCAGTACAAGTTGAGTACTGACCCACGTTGTGGGCAACCATTTCAGGCACTCAGTCGGTGCAACGCTAGAGCATAGCGAGGAGGCGTTAGGAGCACCTCTATTTTGAAGTATAGCTGGAGTCAGTTCATTTTGGAGGCAGGGACTTCAATCTATACAAGGGCATAATGTGCAAACGACGTGGACTATCTGACGGAGCGCGCCCTGCATTTTGAGTTATCTTTTGTAATGTAATTCAATAGCCGAGAAGGTGCATCAATGTAAACTCTATGTAAATTACTCTGAATTATCAATAAAAAAGCATGTTTCTTCCGCATTTGTGTTCAAATCTCTGTGAATGTGTTTTATAAATTGTGTTTCAAAATGGGTTCCTAAAACTGCAAGTTCTTGCCTTGTGCGAGCGCAACTCCAGGCTCGTACGACATCCCGCCCCAAGCGAGGATGAATCGGTTCCGTAAAGGATTCGGCGAGGATGATTGACCCTTTCGGGATCGGGGCGTGACATCGGCTACAACAATCTCAAAGCAAGATCTGAGAAAGATGGAGAACAATCGTGCGAAACTTCTCCATACAAGTTTTAACAAACTTGAGAAGTTTGACGGGGACCATTACAACTCTTGGAAGAGAAAGTTCTGTCTTAATCTTCAACTCGCAGAGGCGGACTACGTTCTGACAGAACCAGAGCCAGTGATTTCAGACGGTGATGAAGCTACTATTCAGACAGTTGCTTCTGCAACTACTAAGCAGAACAAGTGGAGAAGAGACCACAACCTTTGCAAGTTGCTGATTCTGAACTCCATGGAGGATACTCTAGCGGAGTCATACAGCAAGATAGACCATGCTAAGGTCGTCTAGGAGTCTCTAGACAAGCATTACAAGGCGGATGAGAATCGCAACAAGATTCATGTGATTGAAAAGGTCTGAAACATGCGATTTGAGGACGACAAGACTATGTTGTCTCAAGTCAAGGAGTTTCTCAAGTTACGTCAAAAATTTGAGGATGATGGTATGCCCTTAAATGACGCATTTGTCGTGGGGGGGGTATTGTGGCCAAGATCCTGCCAGGATGGAGCAATTTTATCTCATTCATGCATATGAAGAAGATGCAAATTAGCCTTGATCAACTATTGCATAACATCCATGTTAAAGATAACTTGATGGCTCAAAACAAAATAGACACGTTGTCCAAGCAGTTGGCAAAAGCCAACTTGGTGCATGCGGACGACTCGAAAGGGAAGCAATAGGCTTCTCAATACAAAAAGAAATTCAACCATCTCAAGGTGAAGTCGGCTTCGTTCAAGTCGAAGCCAAAGTCCAAGTCAAGTATGACTTGCTTTAATTGTGGCAAAAAGGGCCAATATCGGAGAGATTGCAGATCCAAGCCCAAACTGACAGAGCAAGGTGAGCCTAACAAGGTTGCTATGATTACGCAGGTTATGACGGCTGGTGTTGACATTGACTGGTGAGTGAATATTGTAAACCCCCTGATTTTTCAAGAATTTTTAATTTAGAATTTTTCACAATTTTCTAGAATTTTTCTGAGATTTTTATTAATTAAAACTAAGGTATTTTGAATTTAAATAATTTTTAATTAATATTAAATAATATTAAAATATTATAAAAATAATATTTTCTGGTGTAAAATGAAAAATTAGATATAGGGTAATTTTCCGGGAATTTATTGGACTCCGGAAGCATTTTTAAAGACCTAAAAACCAAGTTTAAAATAAACCAAAATAAACCCTAATTAAACCCAGTTCACTTGAACCAAACTGAACCAAACCAAGGAGAACCGGACCAAACCCAAACTCTTAACGGGTCGGGTCGGATCCGAATTGTACCCGACCCGACCCGGATCCACTAGCCCGAAACCCTTTCTCTGTAAACCGACGACCGCTCGAATCCCCCGCCGGCTGCCCCGCCGCTCGGCCTCCCCGCAACCGCTGGCGACCCTCCGGCTCCCCTCTCTGTAACCTCCGCGACCACCCCATCTTCTTCCCCAACGCCTTCGGTCGATCCGCCTCCCCTCTCACCCTATAAAACCAGCTCCGCCTTCTCCGACGAGCCCCTCCGCCGGTGACCTAACCCGCCTCACCGCCGACAACCTGCCTGTGCAACCCCCGCTCAGCCACGACCCCCTCCCGTCGTCCCCGTCGGCCAGAACCCCCTCAGCCCGAGCCTCCACCGCCCTGGCTCCGCCTCCCTCACCTCGAACCCCTGGCCTCCTCCTCCATCTACTCTGCCTCTCTCCTCGACCCAGCCCTGAAGCACCCCAACGCCACCCCCGCAGAGCCCCGGCCGCCCAGCTCCTCATCTCCCTTCCTCCTCCAGCACCCGAGCCGCGGCCCTCTATCCAGAACACCTCCGCTAGAGCCGACGCCTCCCGCAGCTCCGTCCCCGACGACTCGTGTAGCGCTCCATTCTCCCGGTGCGGAGATCACGGCTAAGAAACACAAGACGGTATCGTTCGATCGGGAAAGATTGAATTAAGAACTCGTCCTCGTTATGGATTTGTTTCTTCGGAATCGATTCCCATATTCAGTGGACTGCGCCCCAAGGATCGGCTTAGCGGCAGAGTCAGGAGGGACCTCTCCGCTGCTATCTTTTATTGCCTCAGTTTTTGATGTCGCTTGTTGCTTTCGTACTTTGAGTTGGTTTTGGGATTTGCTTGTTCTTCTTGAACGGTTTCGATGGTTTTTATTATTTTCGTTCATTGAACTGCATTTCTATTCCGAGATTGGAAAGAGAGGAAGAAGTATTAATCGAGCTGTTCGTGTGCAGGTGAACGAGCAGTAGGCGGCTTGCGAGCGGAGTCGTGAAGCGCCTCTTTCCTTCTTCTTTCCAAAATCTAAGTGAGTGGCTACCAATCCGATTAGCTAGCCTTGCTTCCAAGCTTCACTCCTTCGCCCCGATCAAACGATACCAAGTAATAATAAAAGAAACCAAGATAAAAGAGAATAGACTTGGTTAATACTGCTTGTCAATCAAACTGTGAACGGTTACTTACTTGCATGCGTGTTCGTTCGGAAATATTTATCATATGCATAATACAAGTTAGAATGTATGCTCTTCTTTAAATTATGCTATGAACACAACTCATCCTGAATGCAATAATCTGATCGGGAGACTAAGCAAATTAGCTCTCCTCCTGTTACTGTCTTGTGCCTGTTATTGCCCTGATTTGCCTCAACTGCTAACTTAGTGTATATGTTGATCACGGACAACTTGTGCACAAGGCCCTTAGTTCCTGCGGACGGTCGCTGGGGCACTGGCACCGATCCGATCCGGGCGGGAACTCTCCTGTTTAGTCATCCTGTGCAAGGACGGAATGGCGTGCAGCACTCCCGTGCTCTCGCTGCATACCATCCTCGTCAGTGACTAAAATTGGTCCAATATGGCATCCAGCCAGTGATCCCCTGTATATTTAAACCTGTTGCATACTAACTTGTGTCTTCGTGGCAGGGAAGGCATGGTAAGTATTGTGCAGGTAATTCAGACGGTCAGGTAAAAATCCACCTAACGGTGGCACGTTCATTTCAGTAAATTCTATATGCTGCTTACTTGTAAATGAACTAAGGCAAGATAGAAACCCACAAAATATGCATGCTTCACTAAACAATGTGTTGATTGGTATAGTTCGGCTAGCTCGCCTTCACCAGCATATTTCGATATGCTGACCCTCGTTGAAACAGGTTCTCCGCACCAAGGCGAACCGAGCGAGGAGCCGAAGTCGTCTTCCCGATCCAGTCCAGCTGTTGGCGCATCTTCACCGCGCCCTCGAAGCATTTTGAAGCCAGAAGCTGCAACTCTTCATACACAAATGCAGCTCCGTGGCAAAGCCGTCCTCCAGCCTGGAGGTCCTTATCGTTTTGAGTTTATAAAGGGATGTAATGTACAGGACTGCTATCTCATTTTGAGTCATCTCCTTTGTAAGCCGTTCGGCATATTAGCTAACTCGTTCAGGAGTTTGTAATAGATGTTCATTATCAATAAAGAGAACTTTTTCATGTTTTCAAATCTGTATATCAATTTATCTGCGTACTCTGAATATGTGCTTGCTATGCAAATCATTAAAGCCTTGTGCGGGCACAACCCCAGGCCCGCACGGCGGTCATGATTCGGGGGACGCCTCAAATTGATTCTACGGAATTGGGTCGTGACAACTCGTGTCACGTCCCGATCTCCCGCAGGCAAATCGGCCGTTCCCGCTAGATGGGAATCACCCTCACCAGCGCTCCCGCGGAACGATCGCTTAACCTATCCGGGCGTGATGCCGTACGAGCGTGATCCACGCCCGTGCAAGGCCATGGTTCATTGGCTGACGGCAAGAGTTCTAAGCCACAGAGTCGCACAGATTGTCCGAGTGCAGCGGAGTTTAGGAACGCATAGCGATCGGTAACAGGTTCACTGAGTCGACAATATAGCGGAAGCATTGAAACAAGTAAAGTAATCTTTTTATTGATATGAAACATGTATTACAGGCGGCGTATAGCCGAGATTACAAGTCGCTCAAGCCTCTCTCTCTGAAACAGTAAAAGCGTGCCAAGTGGCTACAACTGTGGAATGAATGTACAGGCGATGGTCAGGCGATGTTCACAACTTATGTCTTGTATATGTGCTTCAGTCCCGGACGCACCGTTGCTTTGGAGTGTTGTCCACACCTTAGCACGCACGAAGGAGGCGTCCGCACCGCACGAAGTTCTCCCGCACCCTGCATATCAAACTGGTGGATTATCAGTACATTGAATGCACTGGTGGGGAAGCTACTCGCCCGCTCGACAAATCCAAACACGTAATACAGGTTCCGTGCACAACTATTTAGTTGTCTTTCTAGTTGCCTTAGGATCAGTTTCATGCAAACATTGAATAGCTTAACGTGTCGGGCAGTGCGCCGTGCGATGTTTGAGGAAACACGGCGAGACTTACCAACTTACCATTTCTCCTTCCCTGTCTAAGGCAAACATGATTAATTTAAGCACGGTAAGTATAAACATACAGGAGCATAGCATATACAAATATGAGGGTCGTTATTTTCAGATCGTTCAGGTATTCAGTTCATTGATGCTATGCAATGACTCGCACGCGGATAGCCGCTAAGCGAGGATGACTTATCTATATGAACATAAGTCGCTGGCGTAGCCATTATGGACGGTTCACAGTCTCAAGACACAGAATGATATGCAACGCAGGTGGCGAGCCCCGCTGCATAACACCTTGCCCCATAACATACGACTGCTCATACGTCCCGTCCGGATCGGATCGGCTCCGGTGCCCCGGTGTAGCCGTCCGTGGGACTCAACATAACATACCTTGTGCACAAGCTGTCCGCGATAATGCAGGTCAGGGTCTATCCATATTCCATAGCTTGACATGATAATCATGAAACTTAAACTTAGTCTGAACGAGGCATATTGCTCCACGAGCTGGGATTCCATCAGTACATAACACGATCCTCGTTCAGATGCATACATAGCATAATTATCATTCAAGCGAGATTTACGTTCAGTATTCTTTCTTGCTTAGTGCATTTCCCTGGTTCGGGGATTGCCTTAGATGACCTGACGGTCCCAGATACTTGCAGGTTTATTCAGGCACAGAACGACTACGTAGTAGTCTTCCGGGGTTTGGATGAAAATATGGCAACATTCAAGCAGACAAGCATGCGTTTCTAAGGAACATAAGCAGGCACGTTGCTCGGACCCGAAGGTAAGCCGAGAGATAAAACCGTTAAGGGACTTAGCATGCGAGGGTCTGAATGTAAGTAGTATTTCATTTCCATGTTCTAGCAAGCAATACAAGTTGGGATTATTCCCTTAGCTAGGTGCGTTGGATTTATTAGCATGCAGGGGGTGAATCACCTAGCGACTAGCATGAATATTCCAGATTTTATGTGTGCTGGGTAAGCAAAGACAAGTTCACCGTAGCCACCCACCTTAGCAATGATTCGCCTCGGTAGAGCGATACATCTGAGCGAGCCTCTGAAAGTCCAAGCCGGATTCTTGTAGGGACAAGTCTGGATATCCTTTGCTTCTTGATCGAGGCAAAGCGGGTCGGGACAGTTGCACTATTGCCGATTGAGTCGGCAGTCCGCTTGAGCGGAACGGGGTGTTACATCCTACCCAACTTAGAAAAAGTCTCGTCCTCGAGACTTACTAAGGACAAGCAGTAATCTAGGGTTGAGGCAATCCTAGACAAGTCGTTTTACTTGTTCATTTGGATATTCACTTGCACAAGCTTCGAAATCAGCATACCGCTTAGACTGGATCGTGCGCACTTTCGAAGGGCCCCTCTAGCGTGAACACGTCAACCAGCTTAGTGATAGCGAAGTCTCAGCACTCGAGTTTCACCTTTTCTTAAGTCTTGGATGGTGCACTAGTTCAAGGCATCCCTCGAATAGATACATTCAACCAAACTTAGGATTAGTGAAAATCGGACAAGCTACTAGCGATACTCTCAAGGGTTCGCACAGGTTGGCACAAAGGCCACTCGCAGCATACAACCAGACAAGCAATCATATCAATCAAAACGTATTTTGAAAGTATTTAGACTTATTGTTGGAACATCCCATCGAGGCATTGAGAGAGAGCGTGCACATAACCCACGAACGAGCTTTTGAAACAGAGATATCGAATCGAAGTCCAAAGGCGTAGAAGCCAGGCTCTGATACCAACCTGTCACGCCCCGATCTCCCGCAGGCAAATCGGCCGTTCCCGCTAGATGGGAATCACCCTCGCCAGCGCTCCCGCGGAACGTTCGCTTAACCTATCCGGGCGTGATGCCGCACGAGCGTGATCCACGCCCGTGCAAGGCCATGGTTTATTGGCTGGCGGCAAGAGTTCTAAGCCACAGAGTCGCACAGATTGTCCGAGTACAGCGGAGTTTAGAAACGCATAGCGATCGGTAACAGGTTCACTGAGTCGACAATATAGCGGAAGCATTGAAACAAGTAAAGTAATCTCTTTATTGATATGAAACATGTATTACAGGCGGCGTATAGCCGAGATTACAAGTCGCTCAAGCCTCTCTCTCTGAAACAGTAAAAGCGTGCCAAGTGGCTACAACTGTGGAATGAATGTACAGGCGATGGTCAGGCGATGTTCACAACTTATGTCTTGTATATGTGCTTCAGTCCCGGATGCACCGTTGCTTTGGAGTGTTGTCCACGCCTTAGCACGCACGAAGGAGGCGTCCGCACCGCACGAGGTTCTCCCGCACCCTGCATATCAAACTGGTGGATTATCAGTACATTGAATGCACTGGTGGGGAAGCTACTCGCCCGCTCGACAAATCCAAACACGTAATACAGGTTCCGTGCACAACTATTTAGTTGTCTTTCTAGTTGCCTTAGGATCAGTTTCATGCAAACATTGAATAGCTTAACGTGTCGGGCAGTGCACCGTGCGATGTTTGAGGAAACACGGTGAGACTTACCAACTTACCATTTCTCCTTCCCTGTCCAAGGCAAACATGATTAATTTAAGCACGGTAAGTATAAACATACAGGAGCATAGCATATACAAACATGAGGGTCGTTATTTTCAGATCGTTCAGGTGTTCAGTTCATTGATGCTATGCAATGACTCGCACGCGGATAGCCGCTAAGCGAGGATGACTTATCTATATGAACATAAGTCGCTGGCGTAGCCATTATGGACGGTTCACAGTCTCAAGACACAGAATGATATGCAACGCAGGTGGCGAGTCCCGCTGCATAACACCTTGCCCCATAACATACGACTGCTCATACGTCCCGTCCGGATCGGATTGGCTCCGGTGCCCCGGTGTAGCCGTCCGCGGGACTCAACATAACATACCTTGTGCACAAGCTGTCCGCGACAATGCAGGTCAGGGTCTATCCATATTCCATAGCTTGACATGATAATCATGAAACTTAAACTTAGTATGAACGAGGCATATTGCTCCACGAGCTGGGATTCCATCAGTACATAACACGATCCTCGTTCAGATGCATACATAGCATGATTATCATTCAAGCGAGATTTACGTTCAGTATTCTTTCTTGCTTAGTGCATTCCCCTGGTTCGGGGATTGCCTTAGATGACTTGACGGTCCCGGATACTTGCAGGTTTATTCAGGCACAGAACGACTACGTAGTAGTCTTCCGGGGTTTGGATGAAAACATGGCAACATTCAAGCAGACAAGCATGCGTTTCTAAGGAACATAAGCAGGCACGTTGCTCGGACCCGAAGGTAAGCCGAGAGATGAAACCGTTAAGGGACTTAGCATGCGAGGGTCTGAATGTAAGTAGTGTTTCATTTCCATGTTCTAGCAAGCAATACAAGTTGGGATTATTCCCTTAGCTAGGTGCGTTGGATTTATTAGCATGCAGGGGGTGAATCACCTAGCGAATAGCATGAATATTCCAGATTTTATGTGTGCTGGGTAAGCAAAGACAAGTTCACCGTAGCCACCCACCTTAGCGATGATTCGCCTCGGTAGAGCGATACATCTGAGCGAGCCTCTGAAAGTCCAAGCCGGATTCTTGTAGGGACAAGTCTGGATATCCTTTGCTTCTTGATCGAGGCAAAGCGGGTCGGGACAGTTGCACTATTGCCGATTGAGTCGGCAGTCCGCTTGAGCGGAACGGGGTGTTACAACTCGGGCGACCCCGACGAGCTGAGGCGCCTCCGCCAGAGCGCTGACCCTCCTCCGGTGAAGCCCCGGCCAGTCCGGCAGTCCCCGACGAGTGGCAGAACCCTAACCCTAGCCAGGACGCAACCCGGACACAGCCTGACACTGTGTTGTGTCGACGCGGATACGAGAAATCTCGGTTTCACGGAGCCCTGTTCAGGTAATCCATTCTCTCTCCTCGTTGCTCTGTTTTCTGTCCCGTCTATTATGACGTGAACCCTGCGTGACCCTCTCGATGCCCGTACAACTCGCTCGGTGTGTCGCGTCCTGTGGCGATCGCGAACCGCGATCCAAAAACAGGAAAACCAACGCCCTGTTTTACCCCGGAACTGAGTGCGCCCTGCCAAACGGAATGACTTGGTCGCGTGCGGTCTTTACCGAAATATGCGCGTCGTTAATACGGACGTGTGGGATTTCGCAGAAGTTGATTTGGATGTGCGTGCACACCGGAATCAACTCGTATCCGCCGACAACGCCCCGTATTCGTCCGTTCTGGATCTTACTGTAACTTAGTGTACACACGTCGGATCGAAACAAAACTTGCGCCATCGGACTCGTAGCAATACGCTGGTCCTGTGACCCAAGTTTGGTTCGATTCTGAGAACATTGACAAAATCGCGTATCGTGGGCCCCACAAGCTCCACTTGACGGGCGATTTTGTGATCGGCTCATCGGAATCCAATTCTGGAAGTTCCGTTTGGTTCGTATCGTCGTTCGTGACTTGTTGACACTAAGTTGGACAAATTTGGAGACCTTTGGTTCTGACACATTTTTCGATGCAAAGCGGCCCACATGTGGACCCCGCTTTGACCAAAAACTGTCATTTTTGCCCATGTGTCCAAATTGGACTCAAGGACAGGTGTTTTTAGCTATTTAATATTTTTTGAATCTGATGGTGATATTTATTTCAGCAACCGGAGAACTTCCTACAGAACTTGCTGAAGTCAGAACTACAATTGGAGCCAGAACCCCAGGCAAGTATAACTTGCCAAATCCTGCAGTGTTTGCTACTTATTTCCTTGACATATATATTTGTTGTACATGCTTAAACCTAGGACCGTGTGACTTACTTAGCGTCCGATTAATAGTCGGGTGCCAACACCGTACGCGGAGTTGTGTAAAGTCACCTAGAGATGGATATCGTGACCCTTTACATTCTAGTACTTACTTTATCAAGTACGTTTTACCCAGGACACCTGACACTATTCATGTGACAGAATCTTCCTGAAATATTCAACGTGATTCTGTGTAGGTTGCAGGATTATGACATAGACATTATATTCTTAGATCTTATTATGACTTGCTGCATTAGTTTTGATCCTGCGTGGCATGGACATGAGACGTTGTGGACATGAGACGTATGATTACATTGGGTGGGGAGAGACACACAAACTACAGGTTTATTATATATATTATGTCGGTGTCGTAGTCTCCCTTTTGAGCTAGACAAACCACATGATATCACTGCTACCGGCTCCCCGACACAAAGCTTGTAGTGGTCTCAGCCTGAGTTCTAGTGCTGCTCTCATCTTGCATTTCACTTAGCTGGTTACTTATTTACCCTATTGGTTTATTTACTATTATACTGCATTTATTTTGGCTTGAGTTATCTTGTACCTTGCTATGTCCCCTGAGGACCTGGATCTGGATTATGTTCCCAGGATTAGTAGACGAGTGATCTCTTCGGGTATCTTCTGAGTATATACTGTTCCCATACTCAGTATTTGTTGTTGATATCTTTGTTCTTGTATCTTGACAATTGTATCAGACTTGATTAACGGGTTATTCTCCTATTTAATTACTTGTGACTTGATGTTGATATTTTTATTCCTTTTGTTGATATTGATATATTCACTCTGTGGATGAGATTAGTAGACCCTGATAGTTGTATTACAGCTTAAGTACGCCCCGATGGATCCATTAAATTGGGTTTGTCCATCGGTGTGTGCTGCTGGCCATTGTCACGTGTCCACCCCTCGATATTTTGGGACTGGAGCGTGACATAGTTTTTGTGGTGGCCCATGCAGGTCTACGACTAAATTGTTCGGTTTCAACTTAGGGACCGAGCAAGCCTGCAATAAAAATAGGATAAGTTTTTATGATCTCATCTACTTGCTTGAAACGTTCTTGATATCTATATCGGATTCGAACTTATTCTTGACTTGCATCC
Organism: Iris macrosiphon; assembly: GCA_036927795.1. Taxonomy (NCBI): domain Eukaryota; kingdom Viridiplantae; phylum Streptophyta; class Magnoliopsida; order Asparagales; family Iridaceae; genus Iris; species Iris macrosiphon. The sequence goes on along the minus strand of JAYESA010000013.1, from coordinate 170,583,790 downwards.
TGCCTTGATTCCTGTACGCCTCTTATTGTTTATTTTGGTTGCAGAGTAATGGATTCACGAGCAAACGACGAGACTCCTGCAATATCACCACGGGATGTTTTGGTAACCAATGAAGAGGAAGTAACACCAGTAGAAGAAGGTCAATCCGCTCAACAACATAGTCAAGCGAATCAGCATACCTCGATAATCCAGCAAGATGACATTCCACCATCGACGCAATTTACTCCACCAATGCCCGTATTCCCACAAGGGCAGGCTATGGACGGGCATCAGATATTACAAATGATCTACGCAATGATGCAAGCTCAACAACAAATTCAACAAGAGGCTCTGCGTCATGAGGCAGAGAACTTGAGGAGCAGCATAGTAATCGCACTAGAGCAGGCAGATTTACCAGCATGACGGCCAACAACGGGTTCTATCGCCGATTTTCGCCAACTGAAGCCTCGTACCTTCTCAGGAAAAGAAGAGCCCACAGAAGTTCATGAGTGGCTCACCAACACTCAACATCAATTAGAAGCAGCTGAGCTTCCAAGGAAACGTTGGATGACTGCCGTCAGAATGTAATTGACGGACAATGCACATCACTGGTGGCTATATGAGGAGACACGGCTCGGACCAGACCGAGTCACTTGGGAAGAGTTCTCTAGACTCTTTCAGGACATGTACATTCCAGCTATCGCTCGATCAGAACTTCGCGACAAGTTCAATAGCCTCACTCAAGACAGTATGACAGTGGAAGAGTACAACGCATAATTCATTCGTCTGAGTCGCTTCGCCCCAACCTTGATCCCGACAGAAGAAGAGAAGGCCGAGAAGTTCTTCGACGGACTAAACTTAGAGCTACAGAAACTAATTGGATCCATTGCACCTACTTCTTACTCGGACGTCCTTGCTGTAGCCCGACGCATGGAGCGCATCACCAGAAGAGAGACCAGTCTGAAGCGATTGTCCATATCAGCACCATCCGGAGCACCATAGGAAGAAGCTACAATAAGACCTCACACATACCATCCATCTGGAGCATCTTCACAGGCACTACCTATCTGTCAATATTGTCGCAAGCGAGGCCATATAGAGAACGAGTGCAGACAAAAAAAAGGAGATTATGTTTAGCTTGCGGGTCCAGTCAGCATTTAGTGAAGGAATGCCCCGAGCGTCGAGAAGGAGGACCAACGGTAAACCAACAAGCGTTACCAGTACCGAGGCCAGCCTATCCAGTATTTGGAGCACCACAAACGAAAGTTCAAGGAGTCCTACCACCAGCTCCAGGAGGGTATCAGCCGAGGCCACCTTTGATACCCCAGGCACTACTCTTCCAGCAGGCTCAGCAGAAGCAGAGAAATCAACTACAAGGACGCGGACAAGCCCTGGTGATGACCTTGGAGAACGTGCAGATTCATGGAGTAGCTAATGCGTATAAGTTTTTTTCTTAGTTACCTGCTTCTAGATTTGCTTTAGTTCGTGCCTGCTGGTTCGTGACCTTAGACTTAATCTGACAGTTTTAACTTGCTAATAATGAGATAACCTAATGATAACCTAGTATGTTTTATAATTGTTAATCTATTATGTTTTTATAAAGGATAACCTGGTTTTCTAAAAAAAACTGTAATTTTCTAGATTTCCTTCATTCGGGAAATTTCATAACTTCCATCGCTTAGGGAAATGATTTTCCCTATGTGTTATTCTTACACCCTCAACTTTGATTCTTCTTGATAGTAATGTGCCTCGAACAATGTTTGCAACCGTGTCATCTCTGTTGACCGGTTATTCTTTGATTGCGAGGACGCAATCCTCTTAAGGGGGGTAGATTGTAAACCCTTTGATTTTTCAAGAATTTTTAATTTGGAATTTTTTACAATTTTCTGGAATTTTTCTGGGATTTTTATTAATTAAAACTAAGGTATTTTAAATTTAAATAATTTTTAATTGATATTAAATAATATTAAAATATTATACAAATAATATTTTCTGGTGTAAAATGAAAAATTAGACATAGGGTAATTTTTCGGGAATTTATTGGACCCCGGAAGTATTTTTAAAGACCTAAAAACCAAGTTTAAAATAAACCAAAATAAACCCTAATTAAACCCGGTTCACTTGAACCAAACTGAACCAAACCAAGGAGAACCGGACCAAACCCAAAATCTTAACGGGTCGGGTCGGATCCGAATTGAACCCGACCCGACCCAGATCCACTAGCCCGAAACCCTTTCTCTGTAAACCGACGACCGCTCGAATCTCCCGCCGGCTGCCCCGCCGCTCGGCCTCCCCACAACCGCCGACGACCCTCCGGCTCCCCTCTCTGTAACCTCCGCGACCGCCCCATCTTCTTCCCCAACGCCTCCGGTCGATCCGCCTCCCCTCTCACCCTATAAAACCAGCTCTGCCTTCTCAGACGAGGCCCTCCGCCGGTGACCTAACCCGCCTCACCGCCGACGACCCACCTGTGCAACCCCCGCTCAGCCACGACCCCCTCCCGTCGTCCCCGTCGGCCAGAACCCCCTCAGCCCGAGCCTCCACCGCCATGGCTCCGCCTCCCTCACCTCGAACCCCTGGCCTCCTCCTCCATCTACTCTGCCTCTCTCCTCGACCCAGCCCTGAAGCACCCCAACGCCACCCCCGCAGAGCCTCGGCCGCCCAGCTCCTCATCTCCCTTCCTCCTCCAGCACCCGAGCCGTGGCCCTCTACCCAGAATACCCCCGCCAGAGCCGACGCCTCCCGCAGCTCCGTCCCCGACGACTCGGGCGACCCCGACGAGTTGAGCCGCCTCCGCCAGAGCGCTGACCCTCCTTCGGTGAAGCCCCGGCCAGTCCGGCAGTCCCCGACGAGTGGCAGAACCCTAACCCTAGCCAGGACGCAACCCGGACACAGCCTGACATTGTGTTGTGTCGACGCGGATACAAGAAATCTCGGTTTTACGGAGTCATGTTCAGGTAACCCGTTCTCTCTTCTCGTTGCTCTGTTTTCTGTCCCGTCTTTTGTGACGCGAACCCTGCGTGACCCTCTCGATGCCCGTGCAACCCGCACGGTGTGTCGCGTCCTGTGGCGATCGCGAACCGCGATCCAAAAACAAGAAAACTAATGCCCTGTTTCACCCCAGAACTGAGTGCGTCCCGCCAAACGGGATGACTTGGTCGCATGCGGTCTTCACCGAAACGTACGCGTCATTGATACAGACGTGTGGGATTTCGCAGAAGTTGATTTGGATGTGCGTGCACACCGGAATCAACGCGTATCCGCCGACAACGACCCATATCCGTCCGTTCTGGATCTCGTTGTAACTTAGTGTACACACGTCGAATCGAAATGAAACTTGTGCCATCGGACTCGTAGCAATACGCTGGTCCTGTGACCCAAGTTTGGTTCGATTCTGAGAACGTTGACAAAATCGCGTATCGTGGGCCCCACAAGCTCCACTTGACGGACGATTTTGTGATCGGCTCATCGGAATCCAATTCTGGAAGTTCCGTTGGTTCGTATCATCGTTCCTGACTTGTTGACACTAAGTTGGACGAATTTGGAGACCTTTGGTTCTGACACATTTTTGGTGCAAAGCGGCCCACATGTGGACCCCGCTTTGACCAGAAACTGTTATTTTTGCCCCTGTGTCCAAATTGGACTCAAGGATAGGCGTTTCTAGCTATTTGATATTTTTTGAATCTGATGGTGATATTTATTTCAGCAACCGGAGAACTGCCTGCATAACCCGCTGAAGTCAGAACTACAATTGGAGCCAGAATCCCAAGCAAGTGTAACTTGCCAAATCCTGCAGTTTTTGCTACTTATTTTCTTGACATATATATTTGTTGTACATGCTTAAACGTAGGACCGTGTGACTTACTTAGCTTCCGATTAATAGTCGGGTGCCAACACCGTACGCGGAGTTGTGTAAAGTCACCTAGAGATGGATATCGTGACCCTTTACATTCTAGTACTTGCTTTATCAAGTACGTTTTACCCAGGACACCTGACACTATTCATGTGACAAAACCTTCCTGAAATATTCAAGGTAATTCTGTGTAGGTTGCAGGATTATGACATAGACATTATATTCTTAGATCTTATTATGACTTGCTGCATTAGTTTTGATCCTGTGTGGCATGGACATGAGACGTTGTGGACATGAGACGTATGATTACATTGGGTGGGAAGAGACACACAAACTACAGGTTGATTATATATATTATGCCGGTGTCGTAGTCTCCCTTTTGAGCTAGACAAACCACATGATATCACTGCTACCGGCTCCCCGACACAAAGCTTGTAGTGGTCTCAGCCTGAGTTCTAGTGCTGCTCTCATCTTGCATTTCACTTAGCTGGTTACTTATTTACCCTATTGGTTCATTTACTATTGCACTGCATTTATTTTGGCTTGAGTTATCTTGTACCTTGCTATGTCCCCTGAGGACCTGGATCTGGATTATGTCCCCAGGATTAGTAGACGAGTGATCTCTTCGGGTATCTTCTGAGTATATACTGTTCCCGTACTCAGTATTTGTTGTTGATATCTTTGTTCTTGTATCTTGACAATTGTATCAGACTTGATTAACGGGTTATTCCCCTATTTAATTACTTGTGACTTGATGTTGATGTTTTTATTCCTTTTGTTGATATTGATATATTCATACTGTGGATGAGATTAGTAGACCATGATAGTTGTATTACAGCTTAAGTACGCCCCGATGGATCCATTAAATTGGGTTTGTCCATCGGTGTGTGCTGTTGGCCATTGTCACGTATCCAGTCCCTCGATATTTTGGGACTGGGGCGTGACAGATATTGGCGCATCCTACCATATTTTCTCGAAGAAGGAGTTGTTTACCAAATACAAGCCTACAACTGAGAAGGTCATGGTTGCAAACCAGGCACAAGCTGAAGTACTTGGGACAGGAACTGTGGTACTGAATCTGACTTCGGAGAAGTCACTGACGCTTCAGGATGTAAAGTACGTACCGGTAATAGCCAAAAATCTGGTCTCGGAAAGTCTTCTCTGCAACGCAGGCTTGAGGATTGACATCAATGCTGGACAGATGGTGATGTCGTACAAAGGAACATACTTCAGAAAAGCATTTTGTACTGAAGGAATGTTCAAACTTCAACTTGTAACTCCTGCAAATAATATTAATGCAGTCTCTTCTTCTGGTTACTCTCTTGAGTTATGGCATAATATACTAGGACATGTTCATTGTAAAACGATAAACAAGATGTCTAGTCTAGGGCTTATATCCAAATATGGGGGTAAGGAGGTAGAAAAGTGTGAGGTCTGTGCACAGACAAAGATCACAAAAAAATCGTTCAAACGGGTTAACCGAAGCACAGATCTTCTGGAGTTGGTGTACTCAGATATCTGTGACTTCAAACAGTTCTCCACAAAGACCAGGATGAAGTATTTCATTACTTTCATCAACAACTACTCGAAATATGCGTTCGTCTATCTGCTCAAGTCAAAATATGAAGCGTTCGAGAAGTTCAAGGAGTTCAGGGTTGAGGTTGAACGTCAAACAGGGCAACAACTCAAGAGACTCAGAAGTGATCGAGGCAGAGAGTATAGATCTATTGAATTCACATCGTTCTACAAAGAACATGGAATTGTCAATAAGACAACTACTCCGTATTCTCCTCAATTCAATGGAGTAGCTGAAAGGAAGAACATGACGTTGACAAAGATGATGAACTCAATATTGTTAACTGTAGGTCTTCCAAATTGCTTCTAGGAAGAAGCTGCGCTGACGTCTACGTTCATTCTGAACAGAGTGTCGTACGCAACTTCCGATATCACTCCTCATGAACTCTGGTTCAAAGTTAGAACCAACTTGAATTTTATTCGAGTGTGGGGGTGCCTGGCGTATGTGAAGCTTCCGGACTTGAAGATTCATAAGCTAGGCACGAGAACTACAAAGACCATCTTCTTGGAATATGCTGAAAAGACTGATGCTCGGAGGTTTCTTGATATTGAGTCAAATCATATCATCGAATCTCGCGAGGCAGAATTCTTTAAAGATAAGTTTGCAAGGCACAAGAACATTATTATCGCGAATATTTTGGAGAATACTATGAGTGCACAAGAGAGCAACACTTCCAATAAAGATGTAGTCCAAGAAGAAGCTGTCATTATAGAGACAACATTCAAACCGGAACTTGCAGAGCCGGTATCTAAGCGAGTAAAGAGACACAAGGACTTCAGAGATTATTACGTCACCTATCATGTGGAAGCAGATCTGCTTACCTATGATAAGGCGATGAAGACTAGAGATGTTGTCTTCTAGAAGGAGGCTATCAGTAATGAGTATGATTCAATAACCTCCAACAACACTTGGGTGTTAGTCGATCTACCTGAAGGAGCAAAATCGATCGGATGCAAGTGGATCTTCAAGAAGAAGATGAAAAGCCGATGGAACTGTTGACAAGTTCAAGGCAAGAATGGTTGCTAAGGGGTTTTCTCAGAAGCAGGGGATCGACTACTTTGACACATATGCTCTAATAGCACAGATGACGACCATCAGGATGTTGATTGCTCTAAGTGCAATTCACAAGCTAGTCATTCATCAGACGAATGTTAAGACATCATTACTGAATGGAGAATTTACCGGAGAGATTTACATGCAACAGCCAGAAGAATTTGTCATCAAAGGGCTTGAAGATAAAGTCTGCAAGTTGGTGAACTCATTATACGGTCTGAAGCAAGCTCCCAGGATATGGCACGAGAAGTTTGATAAAGTCATAAGATCAAACAGCTACAGGGTCAGTAAAACGGACAAGTGCGTTTACACTAAGTTCGCTGACGGGAGGGGAGTCATCATTAGTCTTTACGTGGACGAAATGCTAATCCTTGGTACGGATCTAGCACGTGTCACTGAGACAAAGAAGTTTCTCTCATCTAAGTTCAGTATGAAGGACTTAGGGGAAGCTGATGTTATCTTGTGGATAAAGATCATACGGACAGACACTGGAGTGACGTTGCCACACTCTTATTATATCGAGAAGATGCTCACACGCTATGGATATCAGGATCTTCCAGGGATCGATACTCCGTACAGGTGTGACAAGAAGCTGAAGCCAAATCCAAGGAAAAGTGTCAGGCAGCCGGAGTACTCAAGCGTCATCGGGAGTCTGATGTATGCAACAACTGCGACTACGCCTGACATAGCTTTCGCCATGGGGATCCTGAGTCGGTTCACGAGCAACCCAGGAGTGGAGCACTGAAAAGCTGTGAAGAGAGTGATGAGATATCTCAAGGGGACTCAGAAGTATGTACTGCACTACAACGGTTATCCGACAGCAGTGGAGGACTTTAGTGATGCAAGCTGGTGTTCAGAAGTAGAGAGCGAAAGGTCTACAGGAGGATACATCTTTTTCATGGGTGGAGCTGCTATATCGTGGAAGTTGAAGAAGCAGACTATGCTCTCTCATTCCTCGATGGAATATGAGTTTTATGCACTGGTTGCTGCAGCGGATGAAGCATAGTAGCTTCGAGAGCTCATGTATGATCTTCCAGCGGTGGGTGCGCAGATTCCGGCGGTACCGATTTACTGCGACAACCAAGCGACTGCAGCAGTAGTATCAAATGATGACTTCAATAGCAAGAAGAAGACTGTGCGACTAAGGAACATGGCAGTGAATGATCTTATCAAGACTTGAGTCATTGTCATGATTGATGTTCGGAGCTAGAAAAATATGGCTGATCCGTTCACCAAAGGTCTTAAGCGCCAGCTGGTCGAGGATACAACAAATAAGATGGGCTTGAAGATATTCTGATATTGTGTCTTTTTAATCCTACCATTTAGTTTTATGCTATTAGTTCAAAGAGAAATCTACTAGGCATCTAGCTACTGGTTCAAGGGAGGATCATTGACTGGGAGAATATCAGGAACAATAGGTAGTCCTTTGAGACATTGAGGGATTACGGACCCAGAACCACTGTTGTCTACTAATTCTTTTATGTAGAACAAGTCATGTGGGAGGATGACTTAGACGCATTAATGAGTTCTCAGGCATTTTGAATATCTGGTTTGCTTAACAGAAAGCACGGTAGCGCAACACTACAAAGGAGCGTAAGGTCTCCATGCTACAGTGGGTGACACCACCAAGAGGTTCCTCGGTAAGTGTAATGCCTCGTCTTCGCGAGCCATGTTACAATGGCGTAGCACCGCACATAGGCAGGTAGCCTAATGCTGTAGAATGAAGAGTGTAGGCAGCACTACAAAGAGGTCGGTGTCCTCATGTTACAGTGGTTTGACACCACAGAGGTAAAAGATGTAAATCCTCGGCTACGCGAGCCATGTCACAGCGGCGTAACACCGCAAGGAAGCGCAAGGCTTCATGTTGGGTAGTTTGACACTACAAAGAGGCTGGGACCTCATGCTATAGTGGCATGACACCACGATGAGGTTTAGCCTCAGCTCTGGGCCATGTCATAGCGGAGTAGCACTGCAAGAAAGCTCGAGTTTTTATGCCAATGACTCTTTAAAAGAACTCACCTAGAGTGTATGGAAAGAGATATAGGCCGTCTCTTGAGGGAAAACTTATAGGCGTCCAAAATATATACACCAAAATCAGGCGTGCACATGGTCTTTAATGTGCAACCGAAAACACAACTGATGTCATTATGTGAGTGAAAAGAATTATAATTGTGGCACAGAATTCAAGGCTTAGTCCATTCTTGTATCATAATGTTATTCGACCTTCAAGTCGAAGCGACATCTATCCTAATGCATGATGGGCAGTCACTATAGGGAACGCTCAACCCATATATATAGAGATATATGAGAGATTGTTGGTGTTGTTTCCTTTGGACTAGTAAAAATAGTCCCACATTGGCTACACCACCAAGTGGGTATCTCAATATAATACTTTGTATGAGTTGAGGTGTGCACATGGGGTGTGGTGGAGCACATGGGTACCATGTGGGAGTATTTTTCTAGGAGAAAAAATGACTAACTCCTCAATGAAAGTATTTATGCTTTTTGTCATTCTCTTGAAATTTATTCCATAGGAGCTAAGCCCCAAAGGGCTTAGCGACTCAGAATCGGACTTGGACTCGGGTTCAAGGACACAAAGTGACGCTTTGTTGGCACACTTTGCACTTAGCACGTCAGCATCGGCGCAGACGCTTGTGCGCATTTGATGTGAGAGCTGCATGCGCGGCCGTAACTGTTGAAATAAATTGTTGAAATTAACTGCATGCGAGATATGGTCTGTTATTCAGATCTTTTTTGTGGAATTTGAAATTAATTCGTGCCTATCTTTTAGGGATTCGTAATTAATTTGTTTCTATCTTTCCGTAACTGTTGGGCGGCTAGGTTTTCACCCTCTCTCTATAAATACTCTCTTCATGGCTCTTTGAGAACTTACTTCAAAAATTAGAAGACGAAGAGAGTTACTGCTGCCGCCACCATTGGAGTCCAGGGTGTTCGTGCGAGTTCAGACAGAGGTGACAGCGAGCGTTCCAGAAGTTTTTCGTGAACTTGTGGTTCCTAGAAACATATCGTGTGGGGGCGAATCTTGCTTTGAGCAACGGTGATCTTTATCACCCCAGCAAACAAAGTTTCTTCTTCTTCTTCTTCTTCTTCTTCTTCTTCTTCCTCCTCTCGTCTGTGAGTTGTAACTCTGTTCTGTCCGTGTGCAACTGCGATTGCATGGAAGAACGAGAGGTTCCTTTTTTTGGTTATTGTTGTACCAACAGGTTGTAACAGGACCCTTATATATTATTCTTCGTGGAGATCGAAAATAATCAGAATAAAAACTTTTGTGTGAATCTCTGATCTCGATCACGTGGTTTTCCGTCATTGATTTAGTCTCGACTACAAACACTATTCTCTTCCAATTTTTTTCTTCTGGATGACTGCGTGTTTGGAGGTCCGGAGAGTGAGTTCTTCCCCAAAAAATTGGAAGTGGAAAGGGCGATTGGGAGGAGGACATGAAGTAGCAAATAACAAATCGGAGACTTCACAACCCACTTCCATTTTTCTAACCAAACGTCGGATCTTCACAAACTATGGTGCAGTTGAAAAAAAAAAAAACGGGGAACTTTCGGACACTGAGATTCGTGAACCAAACACCAAAATGCGTGGGATGTATTTGAGAAAACCTGTTGTCAGGATGCGTGGGACTTACAAGGCATCTTTAGATCCATTTCTTAGCATATTAAAGAAAATAATCATATAGGAAGCAAGAAACATTTATATTCACTGTATAGTGTATACACAATAACTTGGGTTCGTTGGCCAGAATGTTTGTCTTGACAATATATATGCAGTAGTAAGTTGGGATTTTAAAATTGAACCTCCCCCCTCATATTTATCTTCTTCCTCCTCCTCCTCCTCCTCCTCCTCCTCCTCAACATTCAATAATCCATCCATGGCTGCTGCTTCTTCTTCCTCCACTATTGATCCCAACTCCGGCTTCTGCTCCTCGACTAAAATTTTCCACAGCATCCGCCCCAGAGTCGCTCCCCCTCCCCTCTCCCTCCCTCTCTCCGCCGCAGCATTCGCATTCACCTCCTCCTCGTCCTCCTCTTCCGCTCCCGCGTTCATCGACTCGGCCACCGGCGTCTCCCTCTCCTACCAGCAGCTCTCCTCCTCGGTCCGCTCCCTCTCCTATTCCCTCCGCACTCTCTACTCCCTCTCCCCCAACTCCTCCGTCGCGTTTGTCCTCTCCCCTCCCTCCCTCCACGTCCCCGTCCTCTACATCTCCCTCCTCCACCTCGGCGTCGCCCTCTCCCCCTCCAACCCATCCCTCCCCGCTTCCGAAATCGCCTCTCAGCTCTCCCTCTCCAAACCCTCCATCATCTTCACCGTCTCCGCTCTCAAGTCCAAACTAACCACCGCCACCGCCACCGCTTCCTCCTCCTGTGACGTCATCCTCCTCGACTCCCCACACTTCCTCTCCCTCCTCAACCACCACAACACTAGCTGTAATACTCTTCCGATAGAACAGTCCAGTGCCGCCGCGATACTCTACTCCTCCGGCACCACCGGGAAGCTCAAGGGCGTCGTCCTCACCCACCGCAACCTCATCGCCGGAGTAGCCTCCTTCGCCCGGCGGACTACTACCACGGAGGCCGCGGACGTCGTCGCGACGGTGGCCATGCTTACGGTGCCGCTGTTCCACGTCTACGGGTTCTACTTCCTCCTCAAGTCCGTGGTGGCCGGGGAGACCGCGGTCATTATGACGGAGAGGTTCCAGGTCGGGGAGGTGATGGGGAAGGTGGAGAGGTTCGGGGTCACCAATCTGATCCTTGCGCCGCCGGCGCTCCTGATGATGGTCAGGTTCGCGGAGGGGGCCGGCCGTGCGGTGGAGACGGGATCGCTCAGAGGGGTCAGCTGCGGCGGGGCACCGATCGGGGTGGAGTTGATCCGCAGGTTCATGGAGAGATTTCCCAAAGTGGCGCTGTCACTGGTTAGTGCCACTGCCACTCTCTTCTTGTTGGATTTTGTACTTACCTAGGGCTGGATATAGACACGGATACGGTACGATACGGTTATGTTGACCCCGACACAACACCTATTTTAGATGCGTCTGTGTCGTGTTCCATACATGCTTCGCGTGATGCGACACGGACAACCCCACCAATATTTGTAGACGTAGACATGCTTCTGAAGTAGTAGTGTTCAAACAAACAAGAAGTATTACTCGTTTTTATTTTGCTAAAAAGGAAATAAGAAAAAAAAAATTCTATCCAAATTATGGAAACCAAACCATCAAATATTAGAATATCACCAATTTTCCTCGGCCAAGAATGAATAGGGTCAGGAGAAGAGGAAAACAAGCCTAATATTGTTAACATTTTCAATTCCAAGACATAAATATAAAGAAATTTCATGATTAACAGAGCAAATGACACCACTAGGGTTCCAACATTAACACCCTTCTTACGCTTATTATTGTAGGCTATATTGCACGGACACGACACGATAAAGACATATCGACACGGATACAACACCTATATTTTGGTGTCTTCGTGTATTTTGGTGTCCAATATGTGTCTAACACGACATGCTCCACATTTTTGGAATATATGTGCTTCCTAGATTTGAGATATAGATTCTAAGCAAGAGTAGCCATAAAAAAAAGGCTTTTAAGGGCCATAATAGTGGTAGTAGCCCAGGACAATGACTCTCATTATACTGCAATTTATTTTTCTATGTGACTAACTTACACCATCTCTTTGTTGCATTATCTCACTATTAGTACTATTAGTGTGTATGATTACAGTTTTATGCTCTCTTTGTCTTTGCATTATTTGTTGCTTGTAAAGGCATATGGATTGACCGAGTCGACAAGTGGTGCTTTCCGGTGTATCGGTAGGGAACAAAGTGAACACCTAGGTACCGCCGGTCGTGTGGTGGCTGGTTGTGAAGCCAAGATCGTTGATCCAGTAACTGGCATTGCTTTGGATCCATGCAACCAAGGGGAACTTTGGATTAGAGGCCCAACTATCATGAAGGGTAAGTCTAGTCTCTCCTTGTGGTCCTTTCCATGAATACACCAGGTACAATTACCATTACTCTATTTTGGTCCTTTCCATTAATACGCCAAGTAGATGCAAGGTATGTCGATTGCCACGTAATATTAGTGTTGTTGAGTTCCTTGATTTAATTTGTTTCATTCAATCCACCATATTCTAGCTCTTGCTTGCATGTTGATCATTCAGTCTTTCTAGACTTGTGTCATATATGCTACTTGAATGTCTAACTACATAATTTCTTACACGAACACTTGTTACTTTGTCATTCTCATCATCAAAGCCTTCGTCCATCAAAATGGGGTCTGACCATGAAGCATAGGAAAGCTTTATAAAAGATTTGACAAAAAAATTATGACCTATTCTCAAACTCTCTCCATATTGGTGCCAAATTCCTAGTCAGTGTAGCTATCTCATGAGAGGTTCATGCCATAAACCATAGACGACCAGTTGACATATAGGTTAACCTATGTTTTGGGCATATGTCAGTTTAAGCACATACAACTAAGGAATACCCTACAAGTTCCCCTGTACTATAGACGCAGAGGTAAAATGAAACAATTTTCTCCAAGGAATTGGATTTGTTCTTGTGACATTTAGCCAAATAGTGCAAATGAATGACCATGCCATCTTGTTACTTTGTATGAGAACTTTTTTTTTCCTTCCAATTGGATTCATGTTCTACTCTATTGAAGTCCATGCCAACACACCAAAAGTAAAGCTCTAGAAGACAGGAAGAGGGCCTTGCTTAGAGAACAACAAAACCTCATTCTACATGTTGCACCCTTAGAGAATGAAATGAAAAAGTAGTCCATTTACTCACTCTATCTATAAGATGTCAAGAAGTAGTCTGTCGAAGCAAATTATAGAATCCTATGTTAAGTGTCTTTTTTCGGTAGTGTGTATTCCAACTCTTGTTGTAGCTTGTATAGATATTTCAAGTGTGGTGCGGAAGCTTGTGCCTCCATTTATTCATGGTATACTTTATCAAAGTCCCTATCAGTACAACAAAACTCTAGAGCTATAGCAAGGGTTAAGGGTTATATATTTATTCTAACACGCCCACTCCCCCATAGTTCGGAGGCCCATTTTGGGCAGAGAAATGGAATGACACAGCAGTATATATATTTTTATATATAATCTAATGCACTAGAGGATTCAAACATGGGTTGCTATGATACCATATAACGTTCTTTCCACTACACCAAAATTCTAGAACTACGAGGGTTAAGTGTTATATATTTATTCTAGCATACTCTCTTAGATGCATATCCTTGCTTCTATGCCTCTAGAACAATATAGATTTAAGTATCAGTAAATATCACAACTATTCCAAAGTAACTATCTTATTATTGTGCTTTAGTGGTATTCAAAGTAACTCTCTATCAATCACAATTCTTTCCTACATAAAAAGATTTATACCCAGCTGTATATAAAAACCAAAATAAAGAAAATCCCATTCATACCTGGTTCTGAAGAAAACAAATCTAATCTTGATCTAACTAAAATTATACTTATCCTGGATTTATTTTTAGATGAAGATTTTATGTTCATATTTATTCTCTTTTAGGAAAAAAGTGTTATATTATAAATGAACAATTATAAAGACAATTTGTTGAATGATATTTCTATTTCTTTGAAGATCTTTTGGAATATCTTGATGTATAAACAATTTGTAGATATCTTCATGAGCTCCTGTAAGTATTTTCTGCTGCATTCAAGAATGAGAAGGCATAATGATAATTGTTTCTTTAATGGAATTTATCCTTATATGTTAGTGTAGGATACATTGGTGATGAGGAAGCCACCTCTGCAAGTATAGATTCTGAAGGGTGGTTAAAAACTGGTGACCTCTGTTATATTGACAGAGAAGGGTTCCTCTTTGTTGTTGACAGGTTAAAAGAGCTAATAAAGTATAAGGGATACCAGGCAAGTTTTGTTTCCTTTTCTTGTTAATATGAGATGGTAATGCATAATTTGCAATGGTTTTTCGAGGTTTCTACTTTTCAACTATATCATGGCTGATAAACAATTGTATCAATTAACTGAGACACTTTTGAGTAAATTTCATGCTAATATGGGATGATAATGCAGAAATAGGTTTAGAAGACCTAGCCAATATGTTGCACAGATAAGGACACGCGAACATTTTCGAGTAGGTAAAAAAGTAGTCACCTATGTTGTACGAATACAAACACCGATACGAATACCAATTTACCGTGTCCGTACAACATAACCTAGCCACATACCACATACTTGAAATCTTCTACTTTATACTAGGGAACTAACTATTTTGTATTAATTTAACTGTAGAAAAATCTTACAATGCATAGGAATAGGACGATCGACCAAAGTTTATGTCAGAAAGTTAATAGAAGTTAACAATTCATCTGAACAAGATTACTGGAATTTCTATAAAACTAGTTTCTTATATGAAATATGGGTGTATTAATAGAGAAAACACTCAAAATTATTAATGATACATGTAAACTAAATAATGAAATAATATCTATAGAGGGTTGAAATATATTTCTGGTTACCTTAAAATAATTATTTAATTTTGATTCTCAAAAAATTTATTCAGACATTGGACGAGGAATTTTGGGATGAAGGCTTTGTTGTTGTCAAATATTATTTGGGCTAAGAAAATCAAGACATTGACAAGGAGCAAAATGCCAGATTTCAATATCCTTTAGCCTAGTCCAACTTAACAAAAAAGAAATCTCTTGAGAGTTGGTTGAGTTAAGAGTTTCCTTGGGTAATTTTAAGAGTTAAAAATACCTTTATAATGTCCTTTTAGCATAAAGTTTGTAATAGCATATCCTTTGTTGGAGTTACGGAATACTGGAAAAGTTACAGAGCTATTTGCAGTTTAGAAAAAAACTTGAGTTATTTTCCTCAGTCTAATGGAAAGGTTAGAAATTTTTCACAATTTATCTTTAACTCTGTTCAAGGGAACTGAAGCAAAAGATACCTTCAACTATCTTTTGCTAATGTGGTTTTTGGTATATAAGTGCAAACCCAGTAGATGGTAGTAGGTGTAGGTTTTCCTGCACTCAAAATTACATGTACCATTAATAATTTTGAACATGTACTTCCTTATTATGTCTTATTATCTTTTGTATACCTCACCTATCTACCAAGTAATGAAGCAAAATATGGAAGCAGAATGATTACACCAAGCTCATGCTATTTTGAACTATGTAGGTCCCTCCTGCTGAACTAGAGCACTTGCTTCAAACGCACAAGGAGGTTATCGAAGCTGCTGTAATTCCGTGAGTTCTTGATTACCTTTTTATTTTCAAACGAGGAATAAATTACCTTAGCTTTTAGACCAATATATGAATTGAGGACTTGTAATTTAATTTGTCATGACCATGCTAGATATCCTGACGAGGAAGCGGGGGAAATTCCCATGGCGTTTGTTGTAAGACAGCCTGGTAGCACTCTCAGCGAGGCCGAGGTCATGGCATTTGTGGAAAAAAAGGCAATTTCTTTCCCAATCATCTCTTCAATCCTCTCTACCTATATCGAATGACACTTAAATAAATAGCATATAAATAGGGGTGAGCGTTCGGTTTATTCAGTTCCAACCGAGCCGAAATAGCAAACCGGATGAAGCAAAATTCTAAAAAGCCAAAACCGGAACTGAACTGAACCGATAATCGATTCGGTTTATTCGGTTGGACTATTTTATTCTTTAATGGGTCCGACACAAAATTGAAATTGTGGTTAAATTATATTAAAATTTTATAATTTTTATATATATGTTTGTTGTTTTTCAAAATTGAATTCAAAGTTGAGCTTTAAAACACATACATAAAATTGTTTTAAAGTGTAGAAAGGAATAATCGATTATTTATTATGAAGGAGGAAGTACATATATATAGGAGGAGGCTAGCCTCATCCTCATTTTCTATCCGATGTGGGACTAAATAAGTCCTTATAACTCAACACTCCCCCTCAAGATGGACGATAGATATCAATCATCCCTATCTTGTTACAAAAGATATCAAACTCTCTGGAACCTAGACCTTTAGTTAAACAATCAGATAACTGTTCCCCTGATTTCACATAGCTCAAAGTCAAAACTCATCTATTCAGCTGCTTCTTGATGAAGAACCGATCAATCTCCACATGTTTGTTGCGATCATGTTGAACTTGATTGTTTGCAATATCAATTGCTGATTTGTTGCCACACCAAAGTTGTAGAGAGTCTCCTCTAAACAAACGCATCTCAGACAACAAGTTCTTTACCCACATCATCTCGCACATGCTAACTATCATAGCCCTGTACTCGGCCTCAGCTGTAGACCTACCCATTACATCTTGCTGCGCCAAGATACAAGATTGCCTCCAACAAAAACATAGTAACATGTAGTGGACCTGCGATCGTCCATACAACCTGACCAAACAGCATCACAGTAGCCTTCAAATCTCAGATGTTCAGAACTTCTGAACTATAACCCTTTTCTGGGATTTTCTTAATACACCTGAGAATTCTGCGAACTGCCTTCATATGTTGCTCTCTGGGATCATGCATATATCTACCCACCACACTCACGGTCTGAGTAATATCAGGTCTCGTATGACATAGATATATAAGCCGACCAACTAATCTTTGATATTGCTCCTTATTCACCGGATCACCACCCTCGGCACACAACTTGTGACTCTGCTCGATAGGAGTAAAAGTCACCCTGCAACCCAGCATCTCTTTCTCTGAAAGAAGGTCCAGAGCATATTTTCGCTGATAAAGTATTATACATTTTCGTGACCTTGCAATTTCAATTCCAAGAAAGTACTTCAGCTGCCCTAGATCCTTGGCTTCAAATTTTTCTCTAAGTCTTTTCTTCAGCCGGAGGATCTCCTCAGTATCATCTCCAGTAATAACAATATCATCAACATAGACTACAAGAACAGTAATATGAGTTTTATAGTGTCTGTAAAACACAATATGATCTTCATTGCACTGCCTATACCCCATACCACAGACTGCAAACATAAATCTTTCAAATCATGCTCTCGGGGACTGTTTTAGTCCATACAAAAACTTTTTCAATTTGCATACCTTCCCAGTTGCTTGTAAAGTAGCAAAGTCTGGTGGAATCTCCATATACACCTCTTCTTGGAGATCCCCATGCAAAAAAGTGTTCTAGACATCTAGCTGATGTAGTTGCCAATTGAAGTTGGCAGCACATGATACCAATACTCGCACAATGCTCATCTTTACTACTGGAGCAAATGTCTCGTAATAGTCGATACCATAAGTTTGGTTGTAGCCTTTAGCAACCAATCTGGCCTTGTACCTGTCAATCTTGTCCTTTGAAGTCTGCTTAACATTATAAACCCATTTACATCCAACAACACGATTTTCAGTTGGGTATGGTACCAACTCCCATGTGTCGTTCTTCTTCAAGGCCTGAAGTTACTCCTGCATGGCACTCAACCACCTAGGATCTTACTTAGCTACCTGCCAGTTGTTAGGTACAAGCACTGAATCAAACGATGCAAGGAAGGACTTATATGCAGGTGGAATGGATGCATATGAAACGTAATGTGCAATGTCAGTATCCCAACTACCAAACTTAGCTGGAGGTTTTTTCGTATTGACTCTAGAAGTTCTACGAAGCAAGACATGAGTATTAGAAGTATCAGGGGATGAATTGTTACCAGGTGACTCAGGTAGAAAGGCTGAAGAAGAACCTGGAGAAGAGGGACTTGGTACATCTACATTTGTGGGTACTAGCATAGGCACAAAGGACGGCTCATGCTGATTTAGTTATATAGATTTATAAAATATGCATAAAATTCGTATTTAGTTTTGGACCAAAATCGAAAAAGAAATCAGTATTTTTAAAATCAAAATCGAACCAAATTTTTTTTTTTCCAAACCGAACCGAATTTCTTATTCGTTTCAGTTTGATTTGGTTCTCGGTCCAAAACCGAATAATGCCTCCCCCTACATATAATCACTGAATACTTTTTTTTTCTTGGTTTGAAATTTAAGAAAATTAAGGGTGTTTTATCATTTTCTTATGCCTTTTCATGTTCTTTCCCATTTTACATTCCTGGCAATTAAGGAGAGTCCTGGATTATGTTTGGTTAAGGGGAAGGAAAGAAGGAATCAAAAAAAGTAATGCCACTATGAGAGTTTGCCTTGTTTTTTTTTCCGGAGATTCCTAGAATACGCACGGGACTTTGTACACGCTGCGTTGTATGTCATTTGGGCCCACTGTCCCACATCTCCCCCGCGATTTGATTCCTAGACCGTCCGTCTAGCCAGAAAGGTTATACCTCTTCTCACTTACCACAAGAGCTAGTTGAGTTCGGCCCTTCTCTTGTTTTTCAGGTGAAAAAATTGCAGAGATTAGTCATATCTCAAAAAATATTCAAATCAAATTATATAGAATTGGTTTTGTTACTTCCATTTGAAACAAATTTATTCATGTTTGCACTTTTTTTATTTTCTTTCATGTATCTACTTCGAGTGCTTAAGATATGTATTACTTAAATTGCCTCTAACTTGACATAGGCCTTCTAAGCCTTATTATTGTTGACTATATTAAATGATATTATTTAGTAATGTTATGGGAATTCTATTTCATTTCGATGTTTGACTTGACGTGCCATGGAAATGATTTGAAGTATCGTTTAGTCAGAGTTTGTGTATCGACCGATACCAATCCAATATTGTCGATATCGATACTGTTTGTATGTTCCAATCCAATACCGGCCGCTATCGATACCGACATTGTGGATCTCTTTCCAGTTAATTCAGTAGAGAAAATTGAATAAAAAAAAAACAATCAACAAGATTATAAAAGCATAGTAATGTTCTAAAAGCATGTTAATAGAAAAAAAATTATTTGTTGCAGGTAAATCAATTTCAGGTAAATCAATCAGTAAGGATGTCATTCAATTTCAAAATTATTAAGAAGCAATAATAAAATACTTAAAATTATGTCTAAATATATAAAAAATATTCTAAAATTTTAATAATGTATTAATAATTATTTGCTTTCTAATACCAAAAATTTGATAAATTGATCCAAAAATATCGATATTGTCGTTACCGTCGATACTGATACTCATATAAAGGATCCGATATCGATTCTGATACTGTGAACCTTGTGTTTATCCATTGTCGTCAACTTATCCTTAGTTATAATTATTCCAATGTTTCTTGCCTTTACTTGTTTGTACTTTTTTATATGGCCATAGAGCCGAATGATAATTTTCTTTTCCAACTCTAACAGTATCATCTTCCCTCTCCATATAAGAATCTTCTTATAAGATTCGTAGTCTATTGGTGCTGTTACTTTAGCTGAATCTATATACCTAAAAGGTGGGTCTATATATTTGTCAAGTGGTCATCTAGGATTCATGAGATGACCCTCTTTTGGTGATAGGAATCAACATAAAGGATTAACCTCATGACAACGGTCGACCATAAAAGCTCTGCCAATTCTTTAAGGCTAGTGATATTCGCATTGCAAAATCCTCTCAAGGCAACAACAATGTTTTTCATGTGCTTGTCTGAGCTCTTTTTTTTTTTTAACTGAGGACCTGCTTGACAATTATGGGAGTAGCGATTATGAGGTATTTTTAGAGTACCGGTCAAGAACGGTTATGAGAGGTCCGATTTTGAGTGATTTTAAGTTGCGACTTTTAAACCAATCCACTCAATGCTTGGTAACGAGCGGTCTTGAAAGACTTTTATAAGAATAAATAAAATAAAATTAATAAAATCGTTCAAAATCCACCGATTTGGAGTATTAAGTCACCCAAAATTACATTACACCGGTTTTGGAAGATTTTTAGCCGACCAAAACCAGTGCCTCATAAAAATTATCAAGCATGTGTTTTCATAAACGGTCGGTTCAAAAATATCCCAAAACCGATGAAAACACCGTTACCAAGCAAACCCTAAGGCACAACATATTCGGACTACTAAAATTCTGGCACTCTTGTAATGCAATATGACTGTCAAATTTTTGGCAGTCCTCCATTATTCTAAACGTGGATGTGTTTGTTCTAAAGCTTCGAACCTCGATTAATGGCCTTAATGGACTTTCTACTAGGAAATCATAACAAAACATGTATTGCACTTGAATTCTAAAAATCTACATGAAAAATCTAGATTTGATTTTTTTTTTTCTTTCATATTTTGATGGAATTTTGTCATGATTGTGTTTATGGATTTTCTTAATTGTATTGGGTTTGGAAGAGGAAGAAAAGAGAAAAAAGTTTGTTTGGATTTGGATTTTTGGTCTTGGGTTTGGAAGTGGAAAAACATTAGTTAAATGCCCAAGAGAAATTTTGTGTTGCCCCTAGAGGAAAATGACCTTAGTTGTGTTGCTCCTAACCAGTGTGTCCTCCCGAGAGAATTTTACAGTGCCAATAACACTAGTCTTCCCTTCTTTTAAGAAGTTTTCTTATGCTATGCAGCCAACCACTACAAGAATAAGCGGGATTAGCGACGTATTTTAGCGACTCCAAGTAAAAACGTCGCTAAATTAGCGACTCGGTAAAAATCGTATGATCTCAAATATTATGTGTAACCTTTTCAGATAGTTACACAAATAAGTATGATTTGGGAAACCACATCCAAGACTGACATTCAAAAATGATCTATATCAGAAGATGCATATTTGTTCCTTTGAATGAGGCACTAAGTCTTTCTTTAGTCATCAAATATATATATATATATATATATATATATATATATATATATATATATATATATATATATGTGTGTGTGTGTGTGTGACCTGACCTGACCGTTGGTTTAATATTGTCGATATGATAATGCAGGTTGCACCATACAAAAGAATACGTCGAGTTTCCTTTCTGCACTCAATACCCAAGAATGCTGCAGGAAAGATCTTGAGGAAGGATTTGCTCAAAATTGCAACCTCAAAGGCGAGCGCCAAATTGTAATTATTTGTGTATCATTAACATCATCTAGAATGAGGTGACAATGTTCGTCATAGAATGAGATGTGCATCAATAATAAACGTGGAAGAAGTAGCAGGATATCTGAAATGAAATTGGTGAAATAACCTCTATTGTTTCTATACCTTGGTAATGAAATAATATCTTTTCTATTTTCTTCCATTCAAGTACTATGTGACAATGAATTTACTTCTGAAGTCCAAAATTGGTAGTAGAATATTTTTCTCAAACCTTCCTACTTGTGTGTATAAATAGGTTGAATGCCTTCTCCCTTGTAATCAAGTCATGAAATTACAAATTTTAGATATTACTATTGAGGAAAAGCATTTTGAATTTTACCTAATTTTGATGAAAAGAGTGGTTTCTTTTGTGTCTGGTATTGCTTTTGCTTGCTAAAAAATATGAACTAACATATGAAAAGTATAATCAGATTATTTTGCTTTTAGAATAAGACAGAAGCAGTCCAGATAAGTTTAATGTTGTAATTGATTAGTCCATACAAAAACTTTTTTAATTTGCATACCTTCCCAGTTGCTTGTAAAGTAGCAAAGCCTGGTGGAATCTTCATATACACCTCTTCTTAGAGATCTCCATGCAAAAAAGTGTTCTAGACATCTAGCTGATGTAGTTGCCAATTGAAGTTGGCAGCACATGACACCAACACTCGCACAATGCTCATCTTTACTACTGGAGCAAATGTCTCGTAATAGTCGATACCATAAGTTTGGTTGTAGCTTTTAGCAACCAATCTGGCCTTGTACCTGTCAATCTTGTCCTTTGAAGTCTGCTTAACATTATAAACCCATTTACATCCAACAACACGATTTTCAGTTGGGTATGGTACCAACTCTCATGTGTCGTTCTTCTTCAAGGCCTGAAGTTACTCCTGCATGGCACTCAACCACCTAGGATCTTACTTAGCTACCTGCCAGTTGTTAGGTACAAGCACTGAATCAAACGATAAAAGGAAGGACTTATATGCAGGTGGAATGGATGCATATGAAACGTAATGTGCAATGTCAGTATCCCAACTACCAAACTTAGCTGGAGGTTTTTTCGCATTGACCCTAGAAGTTTAATGTTGTAATTGATTAGTTGAGTAGCTTATGTGTTGACCAGAAGCAGTCCAGATAAGTTTAATGTTGTAATTGATTAGTTAAGCAGATTATTTTGCTTTTAGAATAAGACAGAAGCAGTCCAGATAAGTTTAATGTTGTAATTGATTAGTTGAGTAGCTTATGTGTTGAATGAAATAATCTTGCATGGCAAGATTCATCCAAAGTCTAATCTAGTGTTTTTAGAAGTTTTTCCAAAAATTATGAAACTAAAATGTTAAGAGAATTTTTTTTCTTTTTTTTACTAGACTCTTGTTCATCAATTTTCTGACAGTTTAGGCCTAATTTGGCACAACTTAAGTCCTTGTATTCATGATTCTTATGCTTTTCAAAACACAACATAAACAGCTTCTAAAAACACTATCCCAGTTGCTTTCATAAGATATTTCGAAATTGAACTAGTTTTTTTTTTTTTTTTTGATAAACTTCTGTTATAAAATAACTTTTGAGATTGATTCTTACAAATATAACTAAAATCAGCCTTGATGAGCAATCCTAAACCCAATCTTATTTTCCTTCTTTTTTAATGTTAACTTTTAGTTCTTAGTTCATGATCTTCTTTGTACCAATATAAGGAATCATGGTGCTACTTCTAGTGTCAAGTCCCATTCAAAAGATTTGGTGGATCGGAATATGTGACAATGATCTGCTATGATAAAATGTTAATCTTTTGGTTTGGGATTTGACCATACATCAAAAGTTGTGTAGAGGAAGTTTGTTATAACATATATCTAGATTATGAAACTCCTACTATGATAAAAATGTTTTACCGTTAGGATCTATTTGGCTACTTGAAAGTGGACAATGAAGTGGAAGATGCAAATCCAACATGAAGTAAGTTGCATTTTCTGAAAAATGCCAATTTTGAAAACTTTTTGGTAAGTTGTTGAAAATGATTTATGGATGTGTCACTTTTGAGATTCATAATCATTGAAAGTTCCCTTAATCTCTTTTAAAATTTGATGTGGAGAAGAAAAAAAAATTTTCTTTTATGACATTGAAAGTTCTATCTCGCCCTTTCAATATTGGACCAAGTTGGAAGTAGACTTTTAAAGTCACTTTCAATGAACTTTAATGTCACTTTCAGTGAATGGTCATTATACCCTCCATAGACTATGAGATAGACACAAGATGTAGAACTCATACCTTACGTTACTGGATTAACAATGGTTATACCATTTTTCCATGTACTAGATAAACAGTGACATCCTAGCAATCTAAAATGTTTTATTATAAGGCTAATTTGAAACTAAATACCTTGAACTTTTTTTGGATGTATAAATTGTTACCCTAAACTATTTAAATCAGCAACTCGTTATCATAAATTATCATAATTATTAACTAAATACCTTTAATTTTCACTAAAGTTCAACTTGTTATATCCTATGCCACTAAGGTAGGACCGATACCATTAAGAAGTATAAAAAATTGAAGGGTACATTGTTAATGGTATATGGGTAGCTACTTACAATTTGTACAAGTTCAAGTTACTTTATTGCTAATTATAATAGTTAAGGTTAGTAAGTTATCAATTTCAATCATTTAGGGTACAATTTGTAAATCTATGAAAGTTCAGCTTTTTTAGTTGCAAACAAGCCTTTTTAAAAATCAAAAGGTAAATCCAACCAGCTCAAATAGTGTTAACTAGATTATGTTTCATCAAAACTTAATCAAAATACACAATTTATTTTCAATGAGAGCCGCTTCGTCAGAAGTAACTTCCTTATTATATGTAGAGAAAATGTAATAATATGCACAAATAATATGTTCAAACATACAAGTCGAAACACAAAATGAGAATGTATACTTCAACTCTTTAATCCCATTGAACTTTTGAAATAAGATATTCCAGAAACAAGGTCCTTGTAAAAGTCACAACCTAGATACAGAAAGAGCTTGAGTTGCCAACTCCTTCCTCAAGATCTTTCCTGCTGCTGATTTTGGTATCGAGTTGACGAATACAACCTTACGTATCTTTTTATAAGGGGCAACCTACATCAACCAAAAGTAAGTCAAGTTAAATTCGAAATTTTTTGTTTAGTCTTGATCAACTTTCTTTTGCTTTTATGTTTCAAAAATTTGATAACATTTTTACGTAACAATTATAGTCCCTTTTTTCTTCAAAATATATTGACATTTTTCCTTCTTGCACCATAACAAAAACTTTGATCCTAAGTCTATTATCACTAGACAATAAATAAAAATATTAAAGAGGAGATGCTAATAGTTTATATCCTTTGGGAACCTATATCCTTCTCAACTGAAAAAATATTAATTATAAAGAGCAATTTTGAACCATTAGGTGAAATGTATCATTCTTAACAAAGGGAGAAAAAAAAATCTTTAGAACCCATTGAACCATAAACAAAGAGTTATACTATTATCATTATATTCTCCTAGTCATTTGATCAACGTTTAATTGTTGGGAGCCATTGTTTCTTTAGGCTATTGGTAAAGAGAAAATTATTCTACTTTCTATATTGAAGATAAAAAAAAGTACTTCAATTGTTTTAATTATATTTTTTAATATCTGAAACAAACTTGACATGACGTAACAATTGATACATTAATTTCCTCAATTAACATATTTTGTTTATCATATTATATATTGACTCCTATTCAAAAGCTCCGACGATGCTAGAAAATGAGATTTACCTGTTTTGCCACATAATCCATAACTTTTGCTTCACTTAGGTTGCTTCCGGGTTGTCTCACGACAAATGCCACTGGTATTTGACCCACTTCTTCTTGAGGATACCTATCATTTGTTATTCACAAATATGGTAAGCAAACACAGCTTTAGATGGAGCAATATTATTTTACTCAGTCGTGTTTTTTCGTTTACGATAAGCTACAAAGAATAAAATATTTTATTATACAAATGCATAGTTAGAAATCTTATATAGAGAGAGGGAAGGATATGATCACTATATGCATACGGAATCACAGCAGCATCAATAATATCTGGTATAGAATAAAGCAAATGCTCCAGTTCTGCTGGTGGAACCTACACATTTTTGAAGTGTACGAAGGTTACAAAGGTTGAAACAATAATTTCTTCCATTTAATATTAGAATATTTCAGTACCTGGTATGCTTTGTACTTTATCAACTCCTTCAATCTATCTACGATATGAAGGAACCCTTCATTGTCGAAGTAGCACAAGTCACCGGTCTTCAACCAACCCTCGGGATCGAAGGTGGATGCATTCGCCTCATTATCGGCAACATAACCTATTAAGAAATGATATGATTGCTTATAAAAAAAAGGGAGAAATGACTGAAATAATCTAAGTATGGAAGAGGGAGTGCAGTTGAGCATTTGGCACTTGTATGATCTTGAGATTTAGTTTCACGATTTTTTATTAGATTTAATTATATAGTTTAATTTGCTTCAACTCTTTAATAATGCATACCTCTCATGATAGCTGGACCTCTGATCCATAACTCTCCTTGTTGGCCTACCGATAAAGGCTTACTAGTGACAATATCCACGATCTTGGCTTCAACATTTTCTGCTAAGCGTCCCACCGATCTCAAATGGTTACAGTCCTCACTGTTGGACATCCTTGATATTCCTCCTCCCTCGGTAGAACCATACCCCTACAATAACTCAGCTTGTTCAACACTAACTTTACTGAGTACAAAATGGAACATAAAATTGAATTTTCATTTAAGGTTTGATTGATAGATAGCTAAGTTTTGTAATCAGGAATAATCGAAAATTCGTTTAAACAAATTATAGATATGGTTATTAACAAGGATATGTAGAGTTTAATTTGTGATTCCTTAATTGATAACTTACCTATCAGGTATGGGTAAGCTATCAATTATCAGGTATAACGGTCAGATTATAAAAAGAATTAAAAAAAATCTGAATATGATATTGAAGGCTCATATATTTAAGGAAACTAATGAAGCCAATAAATCATCACCATTCTTGCTTAGCCAAGTGGATTAATTAATTTTATATTAGAATACATTATGTTTAGTACTCAATTAAATCTCAAAGTCAATAGCGTACGTAAAGAGCAAAAAAGTAAACTCTTTGAACCTTTCTTTGTCAAGTAATGCTTGAGGCACAAGTAAAGCCTAACGGTCAAGGGGCTTGAGTATGCCTGGAATATGGCTATCATCTAGCCCTTTATTTTGTAATATACACGTGTATCGTGCTAATCTTAATTATAATTAAATATACATACAGATCACTATAAGTGAGAAATCTTTTGATTTTGGAAACTATATTATATATATATATATATATATATATATATATATATATATATATGAGGAAAATGATCATTCATCTCATCCAACTCTATTTATGACTCATTATGAGGCATCTGTTCAGGGTGTTGAGTAATTATTTAGTGGGCCGACGTGAGGTCGATTTTGTCACATGGCAGTGGTGAGACATTATTCTCCTCTAATAAGACAATAACAGCATGACACATCACTTTTGTAGTGCCATAATATTTGCTCTTCCACTGATATGTCATGTTATTATTGGAGAAGAGAAAGGCCTCAGCACTGCCACGCGGTGAAGCTGGCCTACTGAATAATTTCTCCATGGTGTTTTTGGTTCCTTGCAAGTAGGACGGAAGTGGACAGCCGACTTGATTTCGCAAGTCCATATATAATGTACTTCCACTACTGCATCGTAACTGACATGCATGACATGCATGAACGTTTGTAAAATTTAAATTTTGGTCACTCAGCGACTAAAAATATATAGCGAGTGATTAAAACTTAAGTTTCGCAAGCATTCAGTGACCAAAAATATAATATTTTCTACAATTAACTAGTGTAAAATAATATATCTTTCTCAAATATTAATTATTTTGTATAGATTTTCAAGCTAGAGTTAGGAAATTCATCGACTCAACATCTACTATTCCTATGCAGAGTAAGATGCAAACTCCCAGTGACATATTGTACTTCTTCTTTTTTTCCCTTTAGAATGAACCAGTCAAGAACAAACAACAAGTTGGGATGAAGAAGTCAAGTACAAACAACATAGCCACCACAAAGCTTGCATGACAACCGGAAATATAATTAAATCTACGAACAGAATTTGATTATTATTATTTTAAGCTTTTTCCCCCGAAAAGAAGGTCAGCTATCAATTTTTTAAAGTTTAACATATCCCTTACAAACTTTCCAGTGTACACTCACTTTTTACTTCAGAAAACTAAGTAGAGCATAAACAACTATACAAAAATTGCGTAGAGATAATAAAGTTTGACAAATACAAAAAAAATAAAATAATAATAATATATAAATTGTTATTGCTATTGGTAATGTCATGCAATCATACCGTCAATGCTACTGACGGCTTGGACGTGAGACCATTCATACTAGGTGTGGTATGGTTGATTTTTTTATAATTTTTAAAAATATTAAGACTGTCCATTGACGACTTGAAAACAAAACAGACCATTTGGATGCAAATATATATATACTATGAGTTAGTATTTACTTGCAGGCCTCCACTTAGGCATATGCCATCAGGAGGTTAAGGAAGTAGATATATACTACATATAACATACTTAGTATTTATCTCCACTTAGGTATTTGCTTTCAAAGCCTTCAGCGGCACACAATGGTCTTTAGATGAGTACCTAACTTTGATGGGTGTCTAATATAGACAAGTTACTGACATATTTTTGTTGGGAGTGAAAGCGCGAAAATTATTTCTTAAATCAGAGAGTACTTGCGAGAGAATCGAACAAAAGTACAAAAAAAAAAAAATATATATCAAACACAAATCGCAGACACAAAAAATTTTACGTGAAAAATCCAAATAAGAAAAACAACAGGACGATCGAAGTTCAACCCTGAAAAGTCTCAACTAATAGAATAAGAAATGAGAAAAACAACGGGACGATCGGAGTTCAACCCTGAAAAGTTCCAACTAATGGAATAAAAAATACACCGACTCCTTACAAACTTCTCATCGATCCAAACGGATCACCACAACTCTTTGGAATAGAAAATAGATCACAGAAAAACAAAAAACGGAGATGACGAGAAAAGAATTATCCGAAACCGATCACCTCTTCGAAATAACCTTCAA
Source organism: Iris macrosiphon (assembly GCA_036927795.1). Classification (NCBI taxonomy): domain Eukaryota; kingdom Viridiplantae; phylum Streptophyta; class Magnoliopsida; order Asparagales; family Iridaceae; genus Iris; species Iris macrosiphon. Next base: position 170,555,176 of record JAYESA010000013.1, on the reverse strand, counting down.
TCTCTTCCTCTCTCCTTCAAACCCACAATTAGTATTCCTATTATATATAGGAATATCCAATCCAAATTCAAATCCATTGACATATTCCTATTATATGTAGGAATATCCAATCCAAATCTAAATTCATTGACATATTTCTATTATATGTTGGAATACCCAATCCAAATATATTGAGGTATTCGTATTATATATAGGAATACTCAATCTAACTCCGGAGTATTTTTCATATAGGTTGGGACCCCACCCACTCCAACGGTTTTGGATAGTAAGTATTGACAGTGTCATATATATATATATATATATATATATATATATATATATATATATATATATATATATAATGCGGCTTAAAAACGGTTCAAAAGTGAACCGTTCAAGCCGTATGTATATCATCCACCATTTAAATAAATTAAAATTAATAATAATATAACTAAATAACTACCTAAAAATTCTATTAATTTAAAAAAAAAATTAACTACGTATTTAACTTTCTAATATGACTTATTTAAACTAAACAACTCTAAGTCAAGCGGTCAAGGTATGAGAAATATTTTTTTTGGTCACTTGAGTTCAATTTCTTGGGATGATAGTTTATAATAAATTCATCCTTAATTTTTTTCCAGCATTTTTTTCTAAGCACGTGTAATAAAAATCACACACACACACACACACACACACACACATATATATATATATATATATATATATATAAACGGAATATGAGCCATAGTACTCATTTTTTTAAATGAGTCATACACATGTGGACCAATAGTAATAGAGTGTACTAGTGCACATGGGTGCACATAAAATGTAGGAAATGAGTATTATGGCTCATATTCCGTTTTTTTATATATATATATATATATATATATATATATATATATATATATATATATATATATATATATATATATATATATATATATATGGTCAACGTAATATGAGCCATAGTGCTCATACTTCTGAATGAGCTACACATGTGGACCAATAGGAATAGAATATACTAGTGCACATGGATGCACATGTGATGTATGAGCCATAGGCTCATATTCCTATATGAGTCATGCACATGTGGACCAATAGAAATTGATTCCTACATCACATGTGCACTAGTACACTACATTCTTATTGGTTTACATGTACATTGTCTCATGTAGGAATATGACTCTATGACTCATATCCCTTTATTTATATATATATATATATATATATATATATATATATATATATAATGGATAAACGGAATATGAGTTATAGTGTTCATTTTTTTTAAATTAGTCATGCACACGTTGACCAATATGAATAGAATGTACTAATGTACATGGGTGCACATAAAATATATAAATCTATTTTTATTGGTCCATATATGCATGATTGATTTAAAAAAATGAACACTATGACTCATGTACCGTTTATCCGTATATAATTTATCTAACTTTATTATTCCTATGTAATTTCGGTTTAGTTCTTTGAGCCCTTAAGCCTAACTAGAATGTTTCTAGTCATATTCACTTGGAAAAGTACAGTTTGGTCTTAAGACTTGGAACTCGTGATAGAAAGTGCAACGTACCTGTCTCAACTGGACGCGCGGGAAGCGCTTCATGAACCTCTCCGCCGCATCGGCCGACAGCGGCGCCCCTCCGGTGAGCACGGTCTCCAGCGAGCCCAGCTCGTACTTGTTCTCCTCCTCCGACAGCCTCGACATCGCCACCACGAGCGGCGGAGCGGCCGTCACCAGCGTCACCCCGTGCCTCTCCACCGCCGCCAGCACCTCCGCGAGCCCGGGCCTCTCCATCACCACGACCGTCTCCCCCAGCGCCAGCCCCTTGAGCGAGAAGAAGAAGCCGAGGGAGTGGAACATGGGAGCCGCCAGCAGAGTCACCTCGGTCCTCCCGGGCTTCTTCTCCAGCTTGTGGAAGCCCGCCGCCATCGCGATGAAGCTGCGGTGCGGCAGGGCCGCCGCCTTTACGAGTCCCGTCGTGCCGGACGAGAACTGTATGGCGGCGGCATCGGCCTGGCCGACAATAGTTGTTACTGTTGGATCAGCTGCTTCATGAACAGCTGTTGTTGTTGCTAATGAATGGAACAGTGGGGAGTCGAGGAGGATGAGTTTGTTGTCGTCGGTCAAGCTGGGAGGGAGCTTGGAGACGGAGGAGGACGTGGCGAACGCCACGGAGACGGGCGCCACGAGGGCGCACTGTCGGGCGATCTCGGCGGGGGTGGAGACGGGGTTGGCGGGACAGACGACGACGCCGAGGGCTAAGAGGGCTAAGTACAGGACCGGGACGTCGATAGTGGGAGGAGAGAGAAGGAACGCGACGTCGCCCTTGGAGAGGCCGAAGGTGGACTTGAGGGAGGAGGAGAGGGAGCGGACTCGAGCGAGGAGGTCGGGATAGGAGAGGGAGGCTCCGGTGGAGGCGTCCACGAGGGCCGGATTGGAAGCTGGGGGAGGGGAGGGGAGGAGGGAGAAGGCGAAGGAAGTGAACGACAGGGGAAGGCTCTCCGGAGGGAGAGGGACCGGGGGACGGAGGCTTCGGAAGCTCTTCGTTTCGCTGCAGAAGCCGCTCTTCGCGTCGACCGACGGTGCCGGTGGATGAGGACATGCTGCTGCAGCTGCTTCATCAGCCATGGAAGAAGAAGAAGAAGAAGAAGTCACGAGGAGGAAGAAGACAAGTGAGGAATCAATGGAGGTTGTGATATCATTTTATAGTAGAGCACAGTTAAATAATTTTGCTGAGGATAGCATCGATCAAAGTCTTAGACATGTGACTATCAACTCAACGAATATTCCCGCTCCTTCCATTTCTTCCTCTCTTTTCATGAAAAAAAATAAAATTAACTTTTTATTTTTTTTATTCTTTTGAAAAATTATATTTTTTATTGATTTTTTTTTTCGGTGTTCGATAATGCCAAGAAAGACAATTGGAAGGAAAAGTAAATACTTAAAGGTGGAAAAGTAATTCTTTGCTTGGATTGAGGGAACCATTTTTTCTTCTAATTATTTTTATTAGAAATCACTTTCCTTTTCTCCTCAATTTCTTTGGCTTCCAAACATATGAAAGTAATTACTTTTCTTTCTCAACCCCTAATTCCACGAATCAAACGATGGCTTAATTGATAAACTTCAACCATCCATATAACTGTAGATTAATGCATAACCAAGAATAAACATCAAATCCATTTTTCTAGTAACACTTCCATTGCTCTCTTGACGTCTCAAGCTATCTTCCTCTCTCTCTCATTACAATGAATCGGCCTAAATGGCTTACAACTTGATTATGGTACAAAGGATGATGATGTTCCAATAAATTATGTCATGTATAGGTGCATCCAGCTCCTGCCGCAACGCTCCAAGGCGCAAGAACAAACTTCTTGTCTTAGCGCGCATGAAGAAAACTCCGCACCGAACGAGATACTCCCGCACCCTGCAAGCAATCTGGTGGGTTATCAGTACATTGAATTCACTGGTGGGGAGACTTCCCACTTAACAAAACCAAACACGTTCATTTAGTTATGTGCACAAACTACTTTGTAGTCTTGCCTTAGGATCAGTTTCATGTCATGTGGATATAAAGTCTACTCGTGTTGCAGAATGAAGTATCGCACAAAATATGAGTAATACGACGCAACTTACCAACTTACCAATCGTACTTCCTTACGCGCGCCCAAGATACATCAAGTTAGCCAACATGTATACATATCACGAAACAAGGAACGCATATGAAAACTTAAGGTGTCTTAAACGTGTCCTTGCCACAGACATATTACGCTTGAATTATATAGTGTACCGTGCCTTCATTCTCTAACTATATGATGTGTCGTGCATCCTTTCCTTGGACAATTAACGACCTGCACATGGTGTGTCGTGCATCTGTTACTTGCTTCAAGTCCAATGACTCGTACGCGGATTACCGCAACCGAGCCAAACTTAATCTATATAAAAAGGTCACTAACACCACAATTCATTAAGGACTATAGACTGGGTTATCGGCGCTCCATTCATTAAGGACATCTATATAAAAAGGTCACTAACTCTTCTAGCACCGTTATACTGTAGTTTCGCCCGGGTCGAATCAGCCCCGACGTCCCAACTTATCCGTTCGCATGAACTATACCTTGTGCACAAGTTGTTCGTAACCATGCATGTTCTCTTTCTCTTGTCTCTTTTCTCTGTACTGTTCAAATTATTCTCTTATCTCTTCTTCCGTACTGGTCTCCCAGAGTCGTTCTTCTTTCTCTGTTTTTACTATCTCTATGCAGCTCCCGGTATGGGAACTTCCTTGGCAACCCAAAGGTCCCGAAGCCTTTCCATGTTTCCATTACTTAGCTCGGAACGACTATTTTGATAGTCTTCTTGACTCAACTGAGTGAATTATGTGAAGTGCATCAAAACTGTAGCATGTTCTATGTGACAAGCTTTGCATATATAACTTGACAACGTAAGAACATTTATGTGCTAGCATAAGAGGCTATACTTTACACAAACATGAATTACATAAGAAAATGACTCTCTCTAGAAGTAAGTTATTATTTCCATGTTCTATGCCAAGTAAAATAAGAGGGGATTATTCCCTTAGCTACTTGGGTTCAACTCTTTTATTAGCATACATCAGGTGATTCGCCTAGCGACTAGCATGTATTGTCCATTTATTAGGTGTGAAGGCCAAGCAAAGACAGGTTCATAGGAACCACCCACCTGAGCGAGAACTCGTCTCGGCCGAGCGGGACTCCGTGCGAACCGCTGGATTCGCCAAGTCCGAACGTCGTTTGCCCCGTTGCGCCATTTGAATCATCTTGCTGAACTGAGCGGAGCATGCTGTTACATAATAAAACACTCAAAAACAATTTCATCCTCGAAACTTCCTAAGCACACTTATCATACTGCGCCACTTCTATCTCCAACTCGAAAATATCTCGCTTAACTTTCAAAATCGCTCGAACCACGTTCTCCTATTCATTTCCTCGATTCAAACTATGTTCATGCCTTAGCTAATTTTTTTCCTCGAGAACTTTACCATTCAATTTGGATTGACTATCTCTGAAACCTAACCATCGATTCCTTTGCCTCAATCCACATTGCACTTCGCGCAGAACTACTCTTACTAAATACACGAGGTATGCTATGACTCACTACACAAAGAAAAACTTAGGGCTAGGAAAAACCCGACCAAACGAGACTCCTCATTCATTATAAATCCCAAAAATATCACCAAATTGATCACTCGATGTCGTCCTATCGAAACCCGGCCCAGTTCTACGCCTAACCAAATCCCAATAATTCTTAAGGCTTCAAGTTCGAATCTCAACCAATCTTTCGAAGTCGACAAAATCCAAGTCTAAATCCGATCATACATCGATACATAATTTATCTCCAGTCGTCACCTACTCTCGCTAAGGAACTTCACTATCAATCGAAGTTATTGCTCGAATCGCCCACGTTCTATCTTCCGAAAACTTTCTAAGTCTAAGAAGCATCAAACGAAATTCGAATTCTTTACTTATGCATACCTCGATCACACTTCTTCCAAACATGATCAAAATTCTGATGATATCGTTCAAATTCGATCAAGTATAAATCTGTATTCGTTCAATCCTCAAGAAACATTTTTAATTTTTCTCTCGCTTGCAACATATCAACCTTTATCCATTTTTTTTTCAACACTTATTCGATGACATGAATCCAGATCATCAACGTTGAATCCATTTTGTAAACTAACCATCTATTCTTCCGATTAATCTTCAAAATGACACAATCCGTTATCTAAGTACTTTTGTCTTATGAACCCACAATGTTACCTCGAACAGGGTCGATCAAAATTCAAGTATTGCACTCTCATCAATTATGTCTTCTAATCACACGATTTTAATCTACGATTCAATATGTTATCCAAACTTTACTTGAGTATCATCAATTTCAATCATAAGCATTCAATCCAATAAATCCTCTATATCGTCTCATAATTTCAATTGCACGATCCATCCGATTTCCATCAATCAACCAATCTATATCCGTGTACACAGTTCATCCTAAATGCATCGAACATCACACTTCTAAAACAAATCTCAAAATCAAGCCCTAACTCTAACTCTTGTTGCCCCAGCTCTATAGTCTACCCATGTAACTCGTCTAAGGTTAATCATACTGGTTCTAACTCTCAGCATGGGGTCGTCTACCTAACCGCTAGGTCATATCACTAGGTCATAGCGTATCAAATCTCTATCCTCAATGTGCAATCCAAAGCACTGTGCTCCTTCAAACCTAAGGTCAAACCATTGTTTGTTCGTACGAGATATTCTACCCAAACTCGCTTTACTCAGATTTCTAAGCATCCAGCATTGATCATCCTACTCGCATCAACAACACCAAACTCCATGGGGTTTGAGTTCGTTCAGCAAGGTCGTTCCTAGGTTTTATTTATCTCATGGAATCTCGATATAAAATCATCGACATACTTGTTCGCCATTAAAGTGAGTTTGAGAAACTTTTGTTCAATAATAAACAAAAAAGTACAAAGAAATCCTAGGAAGAAAATCTAAGAACAATATTTTTTGATTTGGAGAATGTGCCGATGGAGATTTAGTACTGCAACAACTCCTTTACTCCATTGACTGTAATGTCCCACAACCGCACGGTGCATTACGCTAAGTCGGATTGAATGAGGCAATAGCTGGTTACATTTTGATTTGTTGGATTTGGAAACGAGTATTAATTGAGTTGGTTTCATGTACAGATCGCTAGCGGAGTTCGATGGAATCAGGTGTTCGTTCAGAGCAGTACTGGGATAGCTGGATTGGAACGATAATGCCGTCTTTCTTAGTCCGATCGGTCGGATGATTTGGAGAGCACGGCCTGCTCGCACGGTCACACCAATTGAGTAGATCGTGCTTTGCATCGGACCACGGGTTCAAGGGATCGGCTGTATCGGCAGGGCAGGATGCTTAACGGAATCAGACTTGGTGAGTGGGCTCTGTCCCTTCTCCTCTACTCCTTTATCCCTAATAATATGGAATACACATAATGGCTTGAACACTTGGACTGAAACTTGGAAATAACTACACTGTGGTATCATAGAGTATGCGTCGTTTGGTTGGATATGATTTGTGGCTTGAGTTGGTTTTGCACCGGGCAGTTGGAGCTTGAGTAGGCAGTTAGAGCTTGAGTGGATCATCTTGGTTGGAACATCGAGGCAATTCGGGCGGACGAGCGAGCATGCATCCGTGCACGAGTATCAGCTGGGCGCTTTGTTATACAAAGCGTGCAGTTGTGGTTCGAAACCGGACAACTGCATCGGTGAGCGCATTGTGCCACGGGATTTTCTAAGCGAGGGGTGTTTCACCAATTGGAGCATTATGTCGAGAAGCGACATAGTGCCTATGGGGATAACTTAAGATGGTGCCTTGGGATATAAGTTGGAGAATAATTATGGATAGTTGGTTGGGTTGAGGCTAGGATCGTTTAGTGGGGTGAGAATGCTCGATTCTCTCGTCATACCTACTTGGTGTTTGCATCGGTCACGGACAACCTGTTAAACACAGGGTTTTGTTTTCTCGAACGGGATAGGCTCCGGGGCACCAGGACCGTTCGACCATGGAGGAAACAAATAGTAACGTGCCTTGGTCGCGGTATCGACAGTTTGATACGACCAGGTGGGCTAGCTACTCAGCGCTGGATCGAGTAAAACTGTAGTTGATCAGTCCTTTATGGCTTGGCCAGTGACTTCATATAGATAATATTTGGTTTGCTTTGGTTTGCTTTGGTCTGTGCTTTTCGTGTAGGCGGCGGCCACCTTGCCTCGGCAAGAGTGTGCTTATCGATGATTGGAATAATAAGGCTTGAATTGTGGCTTGGTTTGAGGATGGATATTGAGGCTTGGATTGTAGTTCGATATGTTCACGTGTTGCTTGGGTTTCAGTAGGACGGTTTGTATTCTAGTTTTCTTTAGAGTTGGATATATCTGTTGTATATAGAGTTGAGTTGAATGCTTGCATGTTTAACCTGCTTTACAGTTTTTCTTAATATGTCATACCTCTGCAATGAAAAGAATCTATGATTCAAGTAGAAAGATCACCATATAAATGTTTGCATTCACTATTCTACTTAGTATCGGTTTAGACGAGTGGGTTATCCCGCTCACCAGTACGGCTGTGTACTGACCCATGTTTGTGGGCATTATTTCAAGTACACAGGTGTAGTGGGACTGCTTGAATATACGGGACATGATGTATGAATGATAAGTACCTTTGTGGGCAAGAGAAAGAGCAAGAGTATTGCATCGCTTTGTGGCATTATCCTTTGTGGCCTTTCATTTGGACCCTATCGAGAGCTTCTCTACGTATACTCTGATGTGCGCTTGGTACACAATACTTGACTTTTGTTGCAACTTGGTCATTTCGATGATAAATTTGATGTTTGACAACATTGCCTTGTGCGAGAGCAACTCCAGGCTCGTACGACATCACGTTCCGAGGAGAACGATTGTCCTGCGGGAGCGCTGCAATATGGTGATTCACGTTCAGCGGAGACGATTGAGCTTGCGGGAGATTGTGGCATGACAAATTGGTATCAGAGCGCCCGGTTCATTTTCTCGAACTTTGTCCTTTGGTTCATCACAAACTCTAAATAGCTTTCGTTTTTCGTTTAGCTCTTGGCTCTACTCGGTGCCGCATTGGATGTTTCATGCAATAAGTCTATATATTTGTTGGTTGTGGGTGCATGTTGTTCTTTGTTGCGTTAACTTTCGTTGGTTTTCGGTAGATCGCTTAGCATCGTTGGGCGTTGTTGCATTCGTGCAGCAAGTTGTATGGCGTTGTTGTATTTGTGCAGCAAGTTGAGAGGTGTGTCGTTGCGTTGGTTTGGCTTATCGTTCGGGGAGATTCTGGTTGCATCAGTGGATCATTTGGTTGGCAGACGAGATTGGTTATATGGAATATTGTGAGTAGGAGCATCGGATGAGAATGGATCGTTGTACGAGTTGCTCGTGTAGCGAATGCGTTGGATGGAGTTTGATTTTTGGCTGGGTATATCACATAGAGCATTGGCTGAGCAGGTTTGAGTTGGCTTGGGGATATCAGGATAGCGTTGCACGAGTTGCTCGTACAGCAAATATAAGGAACAGTTGGGTATTGGGTTGGATTACTTGGAAGAGATCGTTGCACGAGTTGCTTGTGTAGCAAAAATATCGGACGGTTTAAGAATAGTTGGAAGTATTGAGAATAGAACATGGCATATGTTGTATAGCGTGATTGATAAAAGAGTTAGATGGTTCATGCGTTGGCTGAGCTTTGTGTCAGACTTAAGTTGGGGATGGCAGGATCACGCATAAGGGATGGTTCGAACGGATCTTGGATCAGTGCAAAAAAAGGTGACATAAGAAGCGACTTGATTCTGAGTGGTATATGGTATATCATATAGTTAAGTGGAATTGGAATATTTTGGAAAAGATCTCAAAGAAATTACCTCAATGAGAAAGGGTAACAGGAATATAAGTTGGTTGGTGTACATCGGCTGAGTTAGGAAATGAAACATGGAGCAAGCGAATGTTGAGTTACGATCGACAGGATTACCCCAGAATAGTCGATTTATTATAGACGTTCGTCGACACAGAGTAAGCGCTAGAGCGACTATATTTTCAAGTGGTACATGGTGAAATAGAATTTGACTCAGTCATTCTTCGATACATCAGACTTGAGAAATCAAGAATGGACTTGTACAATGAAAGTATCGTTGGACTTGAGTAATGGACGAGAACGGAATCAGCAATGAAAGGAGTGTTCAGAATTTGAAGGATTGATGCAGACCAAGTATTGGAAACAAGTGAAGATCGATCAGATGGAAAGCTGAATATCAGAGTTCTTTTGCACGATTTGGAAGTTCGGTGGAACATTCATGGATGCAAAGAGAGAGTTGAGCATGAGAAACGAACAGTTGGGATACGCTTGAGCGAGCGATGGGTGAATCGAAGGATAGCGAGCACGAACTATGAATTTTGGCAATACAATGGAGTTGTTGGTTGAGTAATAAAACATGATCTGGTTTGGAGGGGCAATACGATGAATTCGTATGGACTTGAAGGATTTTGGATATTGGCACTTGAGAAGTTGGATTCAAGGTTTAGCGGAAGTAAAATTTGGCGAAATGGTGCAACGAGGGTAGACGGATTCTCCGAAATATGAGAACGGGTATGAGGCTAGTCTAGTTGATGTTAAGTCAGATTTGAAGTTAACACTTGCAGTACTGAGACGGATTGAGGCAACAAGTAAAGGCAATATGGATTTGAGATTTATGTTGGAACCGTGCACGAGTCATTGAGAGTATGTGGACTAATCGGAACATAGAGAAAATTATGACGGGCTAAGGAATGAAACAAGAGCAAAGATTATGGCGGCTGGACTTTTGAAGATAGCTAAACGAGAGAGCAACGTTGGAGCAAATTACTGTGCTGCTCGAGCAAGTTGGATGTGCACTGTAAAACATGGCATACGGATAAGAATTGGAGCAAGTCTTTGGGTTCGAGAATCATTGCAAGCAGTAGTGCGAGAAGTCAAACATGGCAGTTCAAAATTTTTGATGGATTCAGGATAGAACGACGGATTGATGGAAGACGGTTTCAACGAGCACAGTTCTCGATTTGTGGCTTGGATAGATAGTAAGACTCTAGGTGGTTAAGCGACGTTTGGTTGATAGATTCGTCAGAGGTAGTGCATGAAGTGCTCGGATTCAGAAGTTCTTTCGGATTGGATGGTTGGATTATGGCTCAGATTTACAGAGGAGATATAGCATGGTTCGTAGCACTACCAGAATAAGCGGGATTAGCGATATTTTGTAGCAACATCAACGTAAAACGTCGCTAATATTAAATATATTAGTGACTCCAAGTAAAAACGTCGCTAGACGTCGCTAATTGGCGACATATATCGATGTTTAGCGACTGTAATTCTGTTTTTAAAAGATTAGTCACTATAAGTTCAATTAAGGTCGCTAAACATCGCTAATATGTTTCATTTAGCGATGTTTAGCGACGTACTTAGCGACGTATCTCTTTTAGACATTTAGCGACGTCATTAGCGACGTCACAGATGTCGCTAAGTTAGCGACGTCATTATTTGCGTCGCTAAAATATCGCTAAATAACTTTTATTTATGGCTGATTCCCCCTATTTTCTTCGATCTCTCCCTCTCCCAAATTTAAACCCCCCTCCCTCCGGCTCCCCTCCTCCCTCTGGCGACTAGCTTCCTCCCTCCCGGTGACCCCCCTCCGGCCGCATCCTCCCCCCTCCGCCGACATCTACTCCTTCCTTCGGCTCCCCTCCTCCCTCCGGCTCCCCTCCTCGGTGAGCTCCTCCCTCTGTCTCCTTTCTCTGTCTCTCTCTCTCTAACACGACACAACACGACATGACACGACACGACACGATATGACATGACACATACTAACCCTAACCCTAGCTCGAACACACACACACACACACACGCACGCGGACACACTAACACATGCGGACACTAACCCTAATACTGACACGGACACACGGACACGGACACGAAAATGACTCTTCAAAATAGTCAACACTAGTCAAAACTAAGTTATACCTAGGTTTCTAGGTCAATACCTTGCTAATACATATATTTATAGTATTTACCTACTAATACCTTAGTCTAGAACAAATACCTAGTCCCGTATCCTAGTGTTTCAACCCGTATCCCAACATTACCATGTATCTTAATATAACTCATATACCTTATCTAAATTCAATACCTTGGTACTACTCCTTAACCCAACTTTACCTCTTAACTTGGTATTAATATCTAGCTACTATCACATTGTAATCCCCCTGATTTTCAAGAATTTATTAATTTGGATTTTTGACAATTTTCTGGAATTTTCTGAAATTAAATACAGGTGTTTGAATTATTAAATGATTTTTAATTGATAATGAATAATATTAAAATATTTTGAAAATAATATTTTATGCTGTAAAATGAAAAACTAGACATATGGTAATTTTCCGAGAATTTATTGGACCCCGGACCTATTTTTTAAACACTTAAAAATAATTAATTTAATTATTTAATTATCTGTTTATTTATTTATTTATTTATTTTATTTAGTTAAACCCTGCAGCCCGGCCCAAACCGACTTCGGCCCACAGGCCGGCCCAGCCCGCTCGCCCTATCGGGTCAGGTCGGGTCTGCCCGCACCCGACCCGCTAGCCTGCAACCCGCAACCTTTCCCAACCGCTCGGGTGCCCGACCGTTTACTCCCCGCCGCCGGCCAACCGCCGCCCCCTCGCCTCCCTGCGCCGCCTCGCCTCCGCAACACTCGCAGCGCCGCCTCCTTTCCCCTTCACCTCCCACACCGATCACTGCTTCACCTTCCCTTCCCCTCTATTTAACCTAGCTCCGGCCACCCGACTTTCCTCCCCTCCTCCGTCTTCTCCGGCGAGACCGCCCTAGCCAGCGCCTCCCTCCAGCCCTGTCCCCGAGCTTCCCTCCAGAGCCGCCCTCGGCCAGTCCCTCGTCAACCCCGCCTCCCGCAGCCCCGAGCTCAACCACCACTCCTCCGGCTGCCCCTCGAATCCCCGGCCATCTCCTCCCTTCCAGCACCCCGCAACGCCGACTCCCAGCGCGCCGCCGCGTGCCTCCGCGCCCCAGCCTCCTCCGGCCGGCCGTCCCCGTCGGACCTCGGCCAAAAAACCCTAACCCTAACCTAGCTGGACGCACCACAGACTCGGCCGGACACAGGATCAGAAAACCCTAAAACCTAGGGTGGACACAGGACACGATTTGGACACGAAGGACTCGGGTTTCTCGGACCACTTCAGGTACTTGTAACTTCTTGCTCGTAGCTCTGATTTCGATTCCGTAAATTGCTTTGCGTAGCCTGTATGACCCTCTCGGTGCCCGGACAAACCGCTCGGGGCATCGCGTCCTGTGGTGATCGCACACCGCGATCCAAAAACAGGAAAAACTAAGTCATGTTTCACCCCGGAACTGAGTACGCCCCGCCAAACGGGACGACTTGGTCGCGTGCGGTCTTCACAGATACGTGCGCGTCGTTGATACGGACGTGCGGAACTTCACAGAAGCTGATTCGGATGTGCGTGCACACCGGAATCAGTACGTATCCGCGGACACCGTCCCGTATCCGACTTTTCTGTAATTCGCTGTAACTTAGTGTATACACGTCGGATCGAGACGAAACTTGCGCCATCGGACTCGTAGCAATACGCTGGTCCTGTGAGCCAAGTTTGGTTCGATTCTGAGAACGTTGACAAAATCGCGTGTCGTGGGCCCCACAGGCTCCACCCGACGGGCGATTTTGAGAACGGCTCATCGGAATCCAATTCTGGAAGCTCCGTTGGGTTCGTATCATCGTTCCTGACCTGTTGACACTAAGTTGGACTATTTTTGAGACCTTTGACTCTGACACATTTTTCGGTACAAAGCGGTCCACATCTGGACCCCGCCTTGACCCGAAAATGACGTTTTTGCCCTTGTATCCAAATTGGACTCAAGGACAGGCGATCCTAGCTGATTAATATTTTCTGGATCTGATGGTGATGTTTGTTTCAGCAACCGGAGCAGTCCCTGCAAATCCAGCTATTGCCAGAGCTACAATTGGAGCTGAAAACCCAGGCAAGTGTACCTTGCCATAAATGCAGTTTAATGATTCATTTTCTCCAGATTTATTTCCTGTGACTGTTGTGCATGCTCAAACCTAGGGCCGTGTGACTTGCTTAGCGTCCGATCATAGTCGGGTGCCAACACCGTACGCGGGATTGTGCAACGTCACCTAGAAATGGTTAACATGACATTTACATTCTTGTACTTGACATATCAAGTATATTATACCCAGGACACCTGACACAGATCATGAAACAGAATCTTCCTGAAATATTCAAGGTGATTCTGTATAGGATACAGGTTTATGACATAGACAGGATATTCCTAGATATTATATTCATAGACATAGTATGACTCACTGCATTAGATATGATTTTACGTGACATGGACATGAGGCATCGTGGACATGAGACGTAAGATTATATTTGGGTGGGAAGAGACACACAGGCTACAGGCTGATTATATATATAAATCCATAGTAAACACATAGTAAAATTCATAGTATACTCCGCTACCGGCTCCCCGACACAGAGCTTGTAGTGGTATCAGCCTAAGTTCTAGTGATGCTCTCAACTTGCATATCACATAGAAGGTTATATAGTTGACCCTATTGTTCCCTTATTTACTTTACTGCATTTATTCTGGCTTGTGTTTTCTGTACCTTGCTATGTCCCCTGAGGACCTGGATCCGGATTATGTCCCCAGGATTTGCAGACGAGGTTTATCCAGAGGTCTACGGAACAGGTGCTCTTCACGGAACAGTACCCCTAGCTGAGGACGAGGTGATCGCTGAGGACTTCTTCTGAACAATTGCTTCGCCATGCTCAGTCATTATGACAAATAATCTTTAATTCCTGTTTAATTAAAACTCTTTAATTCCTGTTTATGAGAACATTGTAACAGACTAATATCGGGTTGTTCCCCGATTTTATTTACTTGGACTGGTTGTTGTTTATTATTGCTTTGCTGATATTTCTGTCTTTATTCTGTGGATGAGAATAGTAAAACCCTGACTGATGTAATACAGCTTAAGTATGCCCGATGGATCCATTAAATTAGGTTTGTCCATCGGAGCGTGCTGCTGGCCATTGCCACGTGTCTAGTCCCTCGGTATTTTGGGACTGGGGCGTGACACACATAATACCTTAACTTATGTCAATTTCCCCCAATACCTTAGTGTATCTATATATCCTAGTATCTAATAGTCACCCTTAGCCAATTTCTAACAATAGGCTCTTGACTTTTTCTGGTACTATAGTAACTGTCCATCGTGATGACTTACAATTATCGAACGTAGCTTCGGGACAACTGACCCTAATGACTTGCCCGCCAAATCAGAGATGAATATTGTAGACCCATAGAACGACCCTTGCGACGACGTATTTGGAAATGCGTCAAGGGTGGATGTGAGTGGTGTATATTGGTGATAGGTCTGAGTGTTGGATTTGATAGATCCTTGGGATAGCCTTAAGCTGAAGATGCAGCCGAAAGATTGAAGCAATGGTGAAAATGGCATAAGTCAACTGATGAGATTCGGAGTCACAGATTTTTGAAGATGGCATCGCCTCTGACTCGTCGTGCCCCGAAAGGGAATAACATTCATATGAATTGACGACTATAAAACTAGCTTGTGAAGTTAAAGCAGCAGCTCATTCAAATCAAATTATTATAATACTGGAAGGGACATATGTGCCTCAGATCTACAAGATACATCGAAACTTAGTCTGGGATGCGTGCTCGTACAGAAGGCGAAGGTGATATCCTGTGCTTCAAGGCAGTGGAAGCAAGAACTATTCCATGCGCGACCTAGGAATTGAGGCGAGTGTGTCCACGTTGAAATCGTGGCGACACTATCCCTATGGCGTGGCGGCAAAATCTTCGTGGATCACATGAACCTCAATATAGATGTTCACCCAGTAAGGTATTGAGATTGAGGAAGAGGTATTGGGCTGAGCTGATCTAAGAACATAGTTTGATATTTGGGTAAGTCTCCTAGCTGGGGTAGTATCAGTTGTGATGATCGTTCGGAGCGAGAGATAACATTTAGAGATAGTGCTTGCAGAATATTTTGCAATTGGAGTCATGCTAAGTTTGGTTAGTTGAGTTTGGATGGTGCTAGTGTTGGTTTAGAAATAGTTGGATGGATTGAGTTGGAACACGAACTGATTCGAGTCAGGTGGGAAGTTCAACAGTGAAAAATCATCGTATTTGAGAATAATGGTTGTGCGAATGAGTAATAGAATGAACGTCAGGATTGGTTCAACTGGGAGTAAAGCGAATGAATGCATCGGACATAAAGATATCCTTGTAACTTGTCCAAATTCGCTATCGCTAAGCTTAGCTAAATTGCATGTATTTTCAGGACGCCTTAAATATGTGTACGATCCAAAACTAAGCGATATGAGAATTTTGTATTGAGCTGCAAGGAGGATATGGGAATATAGAATTTGTGCGAGCATTCAGCGCGAGCGAGATGCTGAGTCTGGATCAAGAGAATGTGAGTTATATGGAGCAAAGTTATGAATTGGACAAGCGGCATGCGAGTAAGGAATGGATACTGGTTTGGTTTAAGGACGATCCTGATTCTTAGTGGTATATTATATAATGTCCCGCAACCGCACGGTGCATTACGCTGAGTCAGATTGAATGAGGCAATAGCTGGTTATATTTTGATTTGTTGGATTTGGGAACGAGTATTGATTTAGTTGGTTTCATTTGCAGATCGCTAGCGGAGTTCGATTGAATCAGGTGTTCGTTCAGAGCAGTACTGAGATAGCTGGATTAGAGCGATAATGCCGTATTTCTTAGTCCGATCGATCAGATGATTTGGAGAGCACGACTTACTCGTACGGTCATACCAATTGAGTAGATCGTGCTTTACATCGGACAACGGGTTCAAGGGATCGGTTGTATCGGCATGGCATGATGCTTAACGGAATCAGACTTGATGAGTGGGCTCTGTCCCTTCTCCTCTACTCTTTCATGCCTAATAATATAAAACACACGTAATGGCTTGAACACTTGGACTGGAACTTGGAAATCACTATACTGTGGCATGCATAGAGTTTGCATCGTTTGGTTGGATATGATTTGTGGCTTGAGTTGGTTTTGCGTTGGGCAGTTGGAGCTTGAGTAGGCAGTTGGAGCTTGAGTGGATCATCTTGGTTGGAACTTCAAGGCAATTCGGGTGGGCGAGCGAGCGTGCATCCGTGCACGAGTATCAGTTGGGCGCTTTGTCATGCAAAGCGTGCAGTTGTGGTTCGAAATCAGACAACTGCATCGGTGAGGGCATTGTGCCACAGAATTTTCTAAGAGAGGGGTGTTGCACCAATTGGAATATTGTGTCGAGAAGCGGCATAGTGCCTATCGGGATAACTTGAGATGGTGCATTGGAATATAAGTTGGAGAATGGTTATGGATAGTTCGTTAGGTTGAGGCTAGGATCGTTTGGTGGGGCGAGAATGCTCGATTCTTTTGTCATACCTACTTGGTATTTGCATCGGTTATGAAAAACCTGTTGCACACAGAGTTTTATTTCCTCGAATGGGATAGGCTCCGGGACACCAGGACCGTTCGGCCATAGAGGAAACAAATGGTAACGTGCCTTGGGCGCGGTATCGGCAGTTCGATATGACCAGGCGGGCTAGCTACTCAGTGTTAGATCGGGTAGAACTGTATTTGATCAGTCCTTTATGGCTTGGCCAGTGACTTCATATAGATAAGAGTTGGTTTGCTTTGGTTTGGTTTATACTTTTCGTGTAGGCGGCGGCCAACTTGCCTCGGCAAGAGTGTGCATATCGATGATTGGATTAATAAGGCTTAAATTATGGCTTGGTTTGAGGATGGATATTGAGGCTTGGATTGTGGTTCGATAAGTTCACGTGTTGCTTGGGTTTTAGTAGGACGGTTTGCATGCTAGTTTCCTTTTGAGTTGGATATATATGTTGTATATAGACTTGAGTTGAATGCTTGTATGTTTAACCTGCTTTACCATTTTTCTTAACATGTCATACCTCTGCCATGAAATGAATCTAGGATTCAAGTAGAAAGATCACCATATAACTTTTTGCATTTACTATTCTACTTAGTGTCAGTTTAGACGAGTGGGTTACCCCGCTCACCAGTACGGCTGTGTACTGACCCACGTTTGTGGGCATTATTTCAGGTACGCAGGTGTAGTGGCGCTGCTTGGATATACGGGACATGATGTATGAACGATAAGTACCTTTGTGGGCAAGAGAAAGAGTAAGATTATTGCATCGCTTTGTGGCATTTTCCTTTGTGGCCTTTTATTTGGACCCTATCGAGAGCTTCGCTGCGTATACTCTAATGTGTGCTTGGTACACAATACTTGATTTTCATTGCAACTTGGTTATTTCGATGATAACTTTGATGTTTGACAACATCGTCTTGTGCGAGCGCAACTCCAGGCTCGTACGACATTATGTCCCGATGATAACGATTGTCCTGCGGGAGCGCTGCAACGTGGTGAATCACGTTCAGCGGGGACGATTGAGCTTGCGGAAGATTGGGGTGTGACATTGACTGTCCGACGAAAGAATAAGGATGGTCTCTTCTCTTTTCTCACTCTTGAGCTTGTGTGCAAGTATGTAGCTCGCCTGGAGGGGTTATGGTCTCTGAAGCAGAAAAGCCAGCCCTTTGGAACGTCCAAGTTTCTCCTACTTATAGCCATCATGCTGATGGGATATAGGTGCCGCATATGTTTCTGTTTGGTGGTCGTAGGGGGCTCCTTCAATAGAATACGGTTGTAACTGTAGCCGCATACTATGGGCAGGCTGCCACGCGGGGTGAGGAAGCTTATATTCTTTCTTTACTAGTCTCGGTATGCTCTCTCTCTCTCTCTCTATCTATGTTGGGTGACCCCTCTCTCTCTGTCCTCTTTTTGGGCATGCCACCCGGGTATATATAGTCATCCTTGGGCGCGCATATGTTGGACCGCATGGATGCTAGAGGGTGCCACGTGTGCCTCCTGAATAGGGTACAGTTGTAACCGTAAGCATGCCAAACTGCCACGTGGGTGCTTGTTGAGATTTTTCGTTGCTGAAGATCTGGGCGGTTCTCGTCCTTTGTGGACGTGACTTGGTCAGCTTGACACATAGTTCATACTTGGTTGGAGAGAATCACTATTGTCGTAACAGCAAGATTTGGTCTTTATAGAGTCTGAAACATATGTGGCCAGAGACGCATGGGATGCATGGAGTCTGGGATGCCTGGGACCAAAGACGCATGGAACGCATGAAGCCTGTGACGCATGGGGCCAGGAACGCATAGGACGCATGAAGTCTGGGATGCATGGGGCCAGAGACGCATGGGACCGCTTGAGTCTGGGACGCATGGGACTAGAGATGCATGGGACCGCATGAAGTCTGGGACGCATGGGACCAGAGACGCATGGTGCAACATAAAGTCTGGGACCTATGGGGCCAGTTGTGCTGTACACGTGGCGCTGCACATCCATCAAGAGTGAAGTTCTGTGCTGACATGAGACTTCTGTCATTTAGTGTTGTTCATGTCTTTCGAGGCATTCAGATTTTTTTTTTTAAATTCTGTGTCAGAGACGTTCCTATTGCTAGGATGATGTGTCAGGTCCATCTGTGGCTAAAGCTGCTTCGGCTGATTGGGACGCATAGATGTCATCTTTCTGGGCCGCAGGGTAACTCTGCGGCCTGATCTCTTCTGCGCTTTACTTTGGGGCGCATGGATGTTGAACGCATGGATGCATATTTTTCATGCTTCTACATGACTCCCTTCAAAGTTTTTAAACTAACAAGTTTGAAATACTTTGAATAAGAAGCATGGAGGAAAAGCACTTTGGTCGCATGGATGGCGTGTCGCATTGTCCAGTCTTTGCCAGACTGCCAAATCTTTATTTAATGCAGGATTTGGCTCGATCTTTGTGCGAATTTCCTAGGAATTCTGAGCAATCTCATGACGCGGAGCCCGAGGTGACGGTTCACTCATGGGTGACGACGGTTTCTGAGGAGATAAATATGTATTTTGGGTATTGTGCTAGATTTAATCTGGACGTAACACAACACCGTAGTTTCCAAGGATATCCCACTGGAGGATCTTTGGGTGGACTTATTACTTCTTGCGCACTGAAGTACAAGTAATAAGTTCGAAATAGGCCTTGCCAGAGGTGATACAGACGTGGCAAGTTTAGTAGACTTAACACCGTTGGTGCACTCAGAGTTAAGTATGGATGCTAAGTTGAGGTGACAATCGATATCACAGGTAATGCAGACGTGATAATCGATATTCAAACCCGAAAGGTTTGCTCAGAGGTACGAAGGATATGACAAACCCTACTGAGAAGGATGTGAGGACTATAGCTCCGAGGTGACGTAGATGTGAGCTAATCGATAGTCGTACCGAGAGGTTAAGTAAGATTCCGGTATTTTTGGTGGAAGGAAAAGGAAACGAACCAGAGATAATATGGACATGGCTATCTTCTTTGGATGGAAAAATAGGGGAAACTCATAGTTCAGAGGTAATATGGACGTAAACTGTTTGCTTCCGTTGAGGATATCCCGCTGGTGTAGAAGCATGGAAAATATGCGTCCAAGCAGCCAAACAAACCATACGCCCCCTAAGCAGACTCAGCGAAAATCAGTCCGCAGAGGCACCATGCGGCCCAACAAGGCGACGTCCATTCGTCCCAATCAGCCGAAGCAAGCTTGGCCCCAGATGGACCTGACATGGCATTCCATCAACCTGATCATCTCTGACACAAAATCCTAACAAAATATATTTTTCTGATTGCCTCAAAAGACGTGAACAGACTAAACGATAGAAGTTTTACGTCAACACATAACTTTACTCTCGACGGGTGTGTAGTGCCACATGTACATCACAACTCATATTTGATTCAATTCGAATTATTTGATTCAATTCGTACTTACGTATATGATCCATAATGATTCCTCGATCAAGCTATTTGTTTCACCATTCTGAATCCTTATTCAATATCATTTTCGATTCCCACAACTCATCTTCAAATTGTTCGAACGATTCTCGTATGAGTCACTTCAATTCTCAACTAAGTAAGTAATACTCATTCTAAGGCTTTGCATCAACACATCTAGTTGATCGACTCATTGCTACCCTAAAATCCTCGGTCCATCGAACGTCTTCAAGTTACCCCATATACCACTCAGGGTTCAAGCCATTATCAAATACTCGAAATTAAATTCGATCGTCCACTTTACATCTAACTGATTCATTCCTTAAAACCCATACACGATCCTTATGTTCGCATCGAAAATCCCAGTCTCACGACAACATATATATTGATCCTTATCCAAAACCCATGATCTGAATCCAACTTATCTTCGTCTGAAGGACATTCTGATCTAACACACAAATACTCCAACCAACATGTCCAATATGTAGTGCCCATTTCTCAGCCAACAAGGTCTTTTACATAGCTATCATGTTCAACCAAACACCCGATGAGATTCATAAAATATCTAGACTTATAATATGGAACATCCCGCGGAACATCGAGAGAGAGCGTCCGAGACATCACCCACGAACACAGTTCAACGTTGAGAGAATCGATACGAGGCCAAGGACGTAAAGCCGTGCTCCGATATCAATATGTCACCCCCCAGTCCAGTAGGGCCAAACGTCCTCGCTAGGGTGATGCTGTAATACCCCATTCCGTTCTAGCGGACTGCCGACTCAAACGGCAAAAGTGCAACTGTCCCGACCCGCTTTGCCTCAAAGGAGAAGCTAAGGATATCCAGACTTGTCCCTACAGGATCCCGGCTTAGGCTTTCAGAGGCTCGCTTGACGTATCGCTCTACCGAGGTGAATCATCGCTAAGGTGGGTGGCTACGGTGAACTTGTCTTTGCTTAGCCAGCACACATAAAATGTGAAATATTCATGCTAGTCGCTAGGTGAATCACCCCTGCATGCTAAAGAATCCAACGCACCTAGCTAAGGGAATAATCCCAACTTGTATTGCTTATGCTAGAACATGGAAATTGAAATACTGCTTATACTCAGACCCTCGCATGCCAAGTCCCCTAACGATCTAACTATCGGCTTACCTTCGGGTCCGAGCAACGTGCCTGCTTATGTTCCTTAGAAACGCATGCTTGTCTGCTTATGAATGTAAACGTTATTGTATTGTGCATTCATTTTTGTTAGCCAGGAGACTATCAAATAGTCCTTCTGTGCAATTGAACCTGCAAGTATCCGGGACCATTGGGTCGCCAAGGCAATCCCCGAACCAGGGGCACGCATCAGGGCAAATAAATATTGAACGAGAATCATGTCACGTGCAATTGAATGATAATTCCATCAAGTTTATATCTGAACGAGAATCACGTCATGTAACGAATCCATGAATACAGCTCTTGGAGCAAACGCTCGTTCAGATCACGAATTATGGATTATCATATCAATTATGGATTTGGAATGGCCCTGACCTGCATGTCGCGGACAACTTGGAAACAAGGTCAACGTGTTCCACGGGCGGTTACCGAGGCACTGGGACCGTTCCGATCTGGATGGAACTTCACGATAGTCTCACGTGCGGACAGGATGGCGTGTAGCGCCTCACGTGCTTCATTGCATACCATCCTTGTTCAAAGACTATAAATGGTCCTTTATGGCTATGCCAGCGACTAACGTCATATAGATAAGTCATCCTCGCTTAGCGGCTATCCGCGTGCGAGTCATTGCATCGCATCAAGAAACTACTGAATACCTGAACGATCATGATATAACGACTCATCGTGTTTGCATATGCTATGCTCCTGAATGTTCAAATATGCCTCTTGAATGTTATACTTATCGTGCTTAAATTAACAATGTTTGCCTCAATGTTTGTCTTGGACAGGGAAGGAGATGGTAAGTTGGTAAGTCTCGCCGTGTTTCCTCTCATGTTGCACGGCGCACTGCCCGACACGTTATGCTATTCAATATTTGCATGAAACTGATCCTAAGGCAACTAGAAAGACAACTTAATAGTTGTGCATGGAACCTGTATTACGTGTTTGGATTTGTCGAGCGGGCGAGTAGCTTCCCCACCAGTGCATTTAATGTACTGATAATCCACCAGTTTGTGTGCAGGGTGCGGGAGAACCTCGTTCGGTGCGGATGCCTCCAACGTGCGTGCTTAGGCGTGAATATCACTCCGAAGCAACGGTGCACCTGGGACTGAAGCACATATACAAGACATAATGTTGGAACATAGCCCGAACTCGCCTGGACATCGCCTCTACAATCATTCCACAATTGTAGCCACTTGGCACGCTTTTACTGTTTCAGAGAGAGAGGCTTGAGCGACTTGTAATATCGGCTATACGCCGCCTGTAACACATGTTTATATCAATAAAAGAGTTGCTTTACTTCAAACTTGTGTTTCAATGCTTCCGCTATATTGTCGACTCAGTGAACCTGTTACCAAATCGCTATGCGTTCATGACTCCGCTGCACTCGGACAATCTGTGCGACTCTGTGGCTTAGAACTCTTACCGCCAGCCAATGAATCACTGCCTTGCACGGACGTGGTTCACGCTCGTGCGGCATCACGCCCGGATGGGTCGAAGCGATCGTCCCGCGGGAGCGCTGGTGAGGGTGATTTCCGCCTAGCGGGGACGGCCGATTAGCCTGCGGGAGATCGGGGCATGACATAGTGGTATCAGAGCATGGCTTCTACGCCTTTGGACGTCAATTCGAATATCTCTGTTTTAAAAGCTCGTTCGTGGGTTATGTGCACGCTCTCTCTCAATGCCTCGATGGGATGTTCCCACAATAAGTCTAATACTTTCAA
The DNA here is from genome assembly GCA_036927795.1 of Iris macrosiphon. NCBI lineage: Eukaryota > Viridiplantae > Streptophyta > Magnoliopsida > Asparagales > Iridaceae > Iris > Iris macrosiphon. The sequence continues at coordinate 170,531,753 of JAYESA010000013.1, read as the reverse complement.
AATGCGTTTTGAATGATATGATATGCTTGCTTGTATGTTGTTGTGCTGCGAGTGGCTTTTGTGCCAACCTGTGCGAACCCTTGAGAGTATCGCTAGTAGCTTGTCCGATTTCACTAACTCTAAGTTTGGTTGAATGCATCTATTCGAGGGACGCCTTGAACTAGTGCACCATCCAAGACTTAAGGAAAGGTGAAACTCGAGTGCTAAGACTTCGCTATCACTGAGCTGGTTGACGTGCTCACGCTAGAAATGCATTTCGAAAGTGCGTACGATCCAGTCTAAGCGATATGCTGATTTCGATGCTTGTGCAAGTGAATATCCAAATGAAACAAGTACAAAGACTTGTGTAGGTTTGCCTCAGCCTTTTATCGTTAAATCAAAATTGATTGAAACGTACTGCTTGTCCGTAGTAAGTCTCGAGGACGAGACTTTTTCTAAGTTGGGTAGGATGTAACACCCCATTCCGTTCTAGCGGACTGCCGACTCAAACGGCAAAAGTGCAATTGTCCCGACCCGCTTTGTCTCAAAGGAGAAGCTAAGGATATCCAGACTTGTCCCTACAGGATCCCGGCTTAGGCTTTCAGAGGCTCGCTTGACGTATCGCTCTACCGAGGCGAATCATGGCTAAGGTGGGTGGCTACGGTGAACTTGTCTTTGCTTAGCCAGCACACATAAAATATGAAATATTCATGCTAGTCGCTAAGTGAATCACCCCTGCATGCTAAAGAATCCAACGCACCTAGCTAAGGGAATAATCCCAACTTGTATTGCTTATGCTAGAACATGGAAATTAAAATACTGCTTATGTAGTGCCTCAAATCCCGATCCGACCGGGATGTGCACTATATAATTGGGCTTGTGGCTAGTCCGTCAGAGTATGCTTAGATATTCGGCATCTTATTGCCACGGACGAAATGCGATGATCCTTTCCAACTCATGGAAAGGCCTCTATTGAAACGAGTCCAATAGTTTTCGTGTTTGGTTGCTTGGTTTTCTTGATTGCCGATTTGGGACTTGATTTGGTGTTGCTTTCGAGTTGCTTGGTTTTCGCTGTTGGTTTTATTGATTGGAGCTTGAATTTTGGGGAGTTCGGCAAGGAAGGATAGGCAAGAATTCTAACTCGGTGCTCGTGCTGTTGCAGGTCCGCGTAACTGACGTTTGATCGTCGCTAGGCGGGATTCCTTGTTTCAGCAACTTTTCCCTTAACCAGTGAGTGGTTTGGTCCCTTCTTTCCTACTTCTTCACGCCAACATCTCTAATATTTCAAACGTTCACTCGATGATGCCCGGTTGGACGCCTAGAAAATGCTTAGCCACAATGCATGCCAGCCACTAAGAAAGGAACATGGGAATTGTAGACTAATTTTACTATATGCTTGCACACCTTATAAATTCAGTTGGTTGGAATGGGAATTTGGTTGTTGGTTACGGCCTGGTGCCTCGGGTAGAGTTTGGACCCATGGGATATCAAAATCGGAATACCGCATTGAGAAAATATGAACTGTTGCATAAGATATATATATTGCTGTTTTACTTCATCTGTTTAATTCGATGCATTGTGTGAGATATAAAATATTCATGCATTTGTATGGTCTGGGACAACTTGTGCACAAGGTTTATCATTTCCTCGAAACGGCTTTCCGGGGCACTGGAACCGTATCGATCCGGAGGGAAATATTGATTCGTGTTCGTCACGATGCATTGCGGGACCTCCAGCGGGGCTTGCTACCCGGGCTGATAGGGCGCGCCGTTAATGCTTGGAATATGTCCCTAAGGTGTCGATCACACCAATGACCGCATAGAATAGAACACATGCTAATTTATTGTCTTGTGCAGATGGTAAGTATACTTGTGTTTCGTTGCAGGGAAGGTGTGCATCGGTTGAGTAAGCAATCGATGCACTGGTTGGATTCAATGCTATTTTCATTTATATCAAAACATGCAACTGATATGAATTGAATTCACTTGCTTCTTTATAGAATTAATCTTAATGCATGCTCGCCCCTAATAAGCTAGTATCGATTTAGTCGAGTGGGATTCATCCCGCTCACCAGTACAAGTTGAGTACTGACCCACGTTGTGGGCAACTATTTCAGGCACTCAGACGGTGCAACGCTAGTGGATAGACGAAGAGGCGTTAGGAGCACCTCTATTTTGAAGTATAGTTGAAGTCAGATCATTTTGGAGGCTTGGACTTTCAACCTATACAAGGGCGTAATGTATGGACGACGGGGACTATCTGATGGAGCGCGCCCTGCATTTTGAGTTATCTTTTCTAATGTAATTCAAGTAGCCGAGAAGGCGCATCAATGTAGACTCTATGTAAATTACTCTGAATTATCAATGAAAAAGCATATTTTCTTCCTGCACTTGTGTTCAATTATCTGTGAATGTGTTTTCTAAATTGTGTTTCAAAGTGGGTTCCTATAACTGTAAGTTCTTGCCTTGTACGAGCGCAACTCCAGGCTCGTACGGCATCACGCCCTAGCGAGGATGAATCGGTTCCGTGAAGGATCCAGCGAGGACGATTGACCCTTTCGGGATCGGGGCGTGACATATTGGTATCAGAGCTTAGGCTTTACATCCTTGGGATTTCAAAAAGATTATAAAGGAGTTTGATGTGCCTCTCGGTTGAGTTGCATTCGGTGTCCGCTGCATGAGATGAGTCGCCTATACAATGAGCCCATAGATACAAAAAAAATCTATCGTTTTTGAGGTGTTAACAAGCTACTCTCTTTTGTAGCAATGGCTAAGAAAAACACTGCCGCTGCAAGCAGTGCTCAGCCCGTCCAGAACGATCCGGCAAGTTCTGGAGAATCCGGAGGAGCGGGTTCAATGGATATGTCCGAACGACTTATGCATCTCATGGAGGTGCAGCAACAACAAGCCATTTCTCAACAGGCACAGTTGGCTGCTCAACAAAAGCAGATGGATACCATGATGCAACTAATTGCATCCTTGGTACCCAACAACGGGGGAGCCACGGTGACGCCTGCTGCACCGCCGGCTGTGGCGGTAGAGGATGAGTCCGAAGAAACACAGCATCCAGCAAGGAACACCTGTCGTGCGGCAGAATTCACTAAGATGCATCCACCAACGTTCAACGGACGAGCAGAACCGGACGTGGTGATGGGATGGATTGCAAAGATAGAGGGACTCTTCAATCTGGTCGGCATTAGGGGATCCAAAAGAGTGGCCTGTGCATCAGTTCAACTGGAGCTGCGTGCGCATGATTGGTGGGAAGCCACTAAGCAAGGAATTTATGATGCCAATTCCAACTGCAAAATTACTTGGGAAATGTTCAAATCTGCCTTCATTGAACAATATATCCCCCGGGCTGTGCGACAACAAAAAGAAGACGACTTCAGCAATCTGGTGCAAGGAAGTATGTCTGTCGACGATTATGACTCGGCGTTCGCTAAGCTGGCTAAATTTGCTGGGCACTTCTTGCCTAACCAGCAGGCGTGGTGCTACCGCTTCCAGAAGGGTTTGAATGACAATTTGCGTAGGGACGTCATCAACCAGAAGTGTCAGACATACAGGGAATGTTATGAAGCTGCCCTGAACAGCGAGCGGATCTTTGGGCGCTGTCCACCAAAGGCCGATGTGCAAACCTCCCGTACCAACAATAATAAGCGGCCTCAGGAAATGGGAGGGTCTGGAGCACAAAAGCGTCTGCACACATCTGAGCATAGGGGCCCGTCCCGTGCACCATACTGCAACAGGTGCGGCAGATTAGGGCATCGAGTGGAGGAATGCCGAGTTACTGGGTGTTTTAAATATGGTCGTCTGGACCACAAGCATTTCAACTGCCGTGAGGCAAAACCGAATCAGCACAACGGGAATCACAACAATGGAAATCATAACAATGGGAATCAGCACCACGGGAATCAGAACCACGGGAATCACAACAGGGGGCCTCCAGCAAGTGATGCCAATGCTGTGGCGTTGAACCCACGACGCCAGGGTGCTCAAGGACGAGTCTATGCACTGACTCGGGATGAAGCATCCGTCTCTGAAACTGTCATGACAGGTACATTACTTTTCAGAGATTTGCCCGCTAGAGTCTTATTCGATTCAGGTGCTACGCATAGTTTTATATCTGCTGATTTTACTATTGAGCATAAATTAGCTTCTACTCCCTTAAATATGAATCTTTGCATGAGCACACCTTCGGGAGTCGACATGCCCGCCCATGTGATCTGTAAGGATGGTTATATTTGCATCGGAGGCAGGAAGCTTTCCTTAGATGTCATTGTATTAGACATTAAGGATTACGATATTATTCTCGGGATGGATTGGTTGGGTGCTTGTCATGCAACAATTGAGTGCGCGAAGAAGCGAGTCGTATTCCGTCTACCCGGCGAGGCAGACTTTTACTATTCGTGCAGCGCTGCACCAAAGACGGCAATGATGATATCAGCAATTTCGGCTAGGCGTATGCTGCATTCGGGTTGTGAAGGGTACTTAGCTTCAGTTCGAGACACCCGGCAGGAAAGTGCAAATGCAGCTCAGGCTGATGTTATAGCAGATTTCCTCGACGTGTTCCCGGACGAGCTGCCTGGAATGCCTCCTGATCGTGAGATCGAATTCAGCATCGACACATTTCCGGATGCGCGACCGATATCGAAGGCACCTTATCGAATGGCCCCAGCAGAGCTGAAGGAACTTAAGATTCAGTTACAAGATCTGTTGGACCGAGGATACATTCGTCCAAGCGTTTCTTCATGGGGCGCTCCGGTGCTGTTCGTGAAGAAAAAGGATGGATCCATGCGGCTATGTATTGACTACCGAGAACTAAATAAGGCGACCGTGCGGAACCAGTACCCATTGCCAAGGATAGATGACTTGTTTGATCAGCTGCAAGGTGCAACAGTTTTCTCTAAAATTGATCTCAGGTCAGGGTACCACCAGTTGAAAATCAAACCAGATCATGTTCAAAAATCTGCATTCAGGACCCGATACGGACACTACGAATTTCTTGTGATGTCGTTCGGTTTGACGAACGCCCCTGCAGCTTTCATGGATCTGATGAACCGCATGTTTCGGCCGTACGTAGACAAGTTTGTGGTCGTGTTCATCGACGACATTCTAATATATTCCAAGAACGAGGCAGAACACAAGGAACACCTAAAGATCGTGCTGCAGACATTACGAGAGCATCAGTTGTACGCTAAGCTCAGCAAGTGTGAGTTCTGGTTGAACAGCGTAGCATTTCTGGGTCATGTTGTCTCGGCAGAGGGCATCGCCGTAGACCCAAAGAAAATAGAGGCAGTGGTGGATTGGAAGCAACCTACATCAGCCAGCGAAGTACGAAGCTTTCTGGGCCTAGCGGGATACTACCGTAGGTTCGTGAAGGATTTTTCTAAACTGGCCTCGCCTTTGACTCGCCTCACTCAAAAAGGGATTGTATACAAATGGAGTGATGACTGCGAAGCCAGCTTTCAAGAACTTAAGCAGCGTCTTATTTCAGCTCCGATCCTTGCTCTTCCAGATGGGGTAGAGGAGTTTCAGATATATAGTGACGCCTCGGGACTTGGTTTGGGATGTGTGCTCATGTAGAGGGATAAGGTAATATCGTACGCCTCCAGGCAACTGAAGCCGCACGAGAAAAACTACCCGACGCACGACTTGGAATTGGCGGCAATTGTATTTGCACTGAAGTTGTGGAGGCATTATCTTTATGGTGTTACTTGCAAAATCTTCACAGATCACAAGAGCCTCAAGTATCTATTCACACAACGAGAACTGAACCTCCGACAGCGGCGTTGGCTAGAACTGATTAAGGACTATGATTTGACGATCGCTTACACACCGGGCAAGGGAAACGTCGTTGCTGATGCTCTGAGTCAGAAGTATGTGGGCTCGTTATCCATAAACAACCATTTACTTCGAGATCTTGAGGCGATGGGCATCGAGCTCCGTGTTCAGCATCAAGGAGTGCAGCTGGCATCACTCCATCTTGAACCAAGTCTGCGTGATAGAATCAAATCAGCTCAGGAGGGCGATAAGTTCCTAGCGAAGGCACGCGGACTGATTTCGGCGGGGAAGACGTCTGACTTTGTGGCAGGCGAAGATGGGACCTTACAAATGAAAGGAAGGATATGTGTTCCTAGCGACCCAGAACTCCGAAGGGAAATTATGGCGGAAGCACACTATGCGAAGTATTCCTTGCATCCGGGGAGCACTAAGATGTACATGGACTTACGCAGAACCTTCTGGTGGCAAGGTATGAAGCGGGATGTGGCGACCTTTGTGTCACAGTGCATGGCCTGTCAACAGGTGAAAGCTGAACATCAGAGGCCCGGCGGGGAGCTGCAGAACCTCGCTATTCCTGAGTGGAAATGGGACAAAATCACTATGGATTTCATTGTGGGATTTTCGAAGACACCGCGGGGGCATGATGCGATTTGGGTCATAGTTGATCGTTTGACCAAATCAGCCCACTTCCTTCCTATAAAAATTACTTGGAGCGTCGATCGGTTAGCACAGATTTACATAGACGAGATTGTTCGATTACACGGAGTACCTGCCTCAATCGTCTCTGACCGTGACGGATGCTTCTTATCTCATTTTTGGACAAGCCTACAGTCTGCTTTGGGAACCAAGCTACAGTTCAGTACTGCATACCACCCCCAGACTGATGGACAGACGGAAAGGACAAATCAGATACTTGAAGATATGTTACGGCTGTGTGCAATCGATTTGAAGACTAGTTGGGACACGCATCTCACGTTGGCGGAGTTTGCGTACAACAACAGCTACCAATCGAGCATCCAGATGGCACCGTACGAAGCACTTTATGGGCGCAAGTGTCGATCTCCAATTTGTTGGGACGAAGTCGGCGAGCGGCAAGTACTCGGACCAGAGCTGGTAGAACAGGCAGTTGAGAAAGTTCGCTTGATTCGGGAAAGACTCCGCACGGCGCAGAGCCGACAGAAAAGTTATGCTGATGCTCATCGTAGACCTTTGGAGTTCGTGGTCGGGGATCATGTATTCTTAAAAGTGACGCCGATGCATGGGGTGATGCGTTTCGGCGTGAAGGGCAAACTAAGTCCCAGGTTTGTCGGCCCCTTCGAGATTCTGGAACGAGTGGCAGCTGTGGCATACCGGATTGCACTACCTCCCGCCTTGGCTGAAGTGCATGACGTATTCCATGTTTCTCAACTGCGAAAGTATGTGCATGACCCGAGTCATGTGGTTAGCTTCGAACAATTGGAACTGCGCACAGATTTATCATACTCAGAAGAACCGGTGCAGATTTTGGATCGTAAGGAAAAAGTACTTCGCAACCGTACGATGTCCTTGGTTCGCGTGCTATGGCGGAACCATTCAGTTGGGGAATCAACCTGGGAGATGGAATCGGAGATGAAGGAGAGATATCCTTCGTTGTTCACTCAGTCGGAGGTAGGGCCTTGTTCTTAAGTTTCCGGACGAAACTTTTTCTTAGTGGTATATTATGTAGTGCCTCAAATCCCGATCCGACCGGGATGTGCACTATATAATTGGGCTTGTGGCTAGTCCGTCAGAGTATGCTTAGATCTTCGGCATCTTATTGCCACGGACGAAATGCGATGATCCTTTCCAACTCATGGAAAGGCCTCTATTAAAACGAGTCCAATAGTTTTCGTGTTTGGTTGCTTGGTTTTCTTGATTGCCGCTTTGGGACTTGATTTGGTGTTGCTTTCGAGTTGCTTGGTTTTTGCTGTTGGTTTTATTGATTGGAGCTTGAATTTTGGGGAGTTCGGCAAGGAAGGATAGGCAAGAATTCTAACTCGGTGCTCGTGCTGTTGCAGGTCCGCGTAACTAATGTTTGATCGTCGCTAGGCGGGATTCCTTGTTTCAGCAACTTTTTCTTTAACCAGTGAGTGGTTTGGTCCCTTCTTTCCTACTTCTTCATGCCAACATCTCTAATGTTTCAAACGTTCACTCGATGATGCCCGATTGGACGCCTAGGAAATGCTTAGCCACAATGCATGCCAGCCACTAAGAAAGGAACATGGGAATTGTAGACTAATTTTACTATATGCTTGCACACCTTATAAATTCAGTTGGATGGAATGGGAATTTGGTTGTTGGTTACGGCCTGGTGCCTCGGGTAGAGTTTGGACCCATGGGATATCAAAATCGGAATACCGCATTGAGAAAATATGAACTGTTGCATAAGATATATATATTGCTGCTTTACTTCATCTGTTTAATTCGATGCATTGTATGAGATATAAAATGTTCATGCATTTGCATGTTCTGGGACAACTTGTGCACAAGGTTTATCATTTCCTCGAAACGGCTTTCCGGGGCACTGGAACCGTATCGATCCGGAAGGAAATATTGATTCGTGTTCGTCACGATGCATTGCGGGACCTCCAGCGGGGCTTGCTACCCGGGCTGATAGGGTGCGCCGTTAATGCTTGGAATATGTCCCTAAGGTGTCGATCACACCAATGACCGCATAGAATAGAACACATGCTAATTTATTGTCTTGTGCAGATGATAAGTATACTTGTGTTTCGTTGCAGGGAAGGTGTGCATCGGTTGAGTAAGCAATCGATGCACTGGTTGGATTCAATGCTATTTTCATTTATATCAAAACATGCAACTGATATGAATTGAATTCACTTGCTTCTTTATAGAAGTAATCTTAATGCATGCTCGCCCCTAATAAGCTAGTGTCGATTTAGTCGAGTGGGATTCATCCCGCTCACCAGTACAAGTTGAGTACTGACCCACGTTGTGGGCAACTATTTCAGGCACTCAGACGGTGCAACGCTAGTGGATAGACGAAGAGGTGTTAGGAGCACCTCTATTTTGAAGTATAGTTGAAGTCAGATCATTTTGGAGGCTTGGACTTTCAACCTATACAAGGGCGTAATGTATGGACGACGGGGACTATCTGATGGAGCGCGCCCTGCATTTTGAGTTATCTTTTCTAATATAATTCAAGTAGCCGAGAAGGCGCATCAATGTAGACTCTATGTAAATTACTCTGAATTATCAATGAAAAAGCATATTTTCTTCCTGCACTTGTGTTTAATTATCTGTGAATGTATTTTCTAAATTGTGTTTCAAAGTGGGTTCCTATAACTGTAAGTTCTTGCCTTATACGAGCGCAACTCCAGGCTCGTACGGTATCACGCCCTAGCAAGGACGAATCGGTTCCGTGAAGGATCCAGCGAGGACGATTGACCATTTCGGGATCGGGGCGTGACAGCTTATACTCAGACCCTCGCATGCCAAGTCCCCTAACGATCTAACTCTCGGCTTACCTTCGGGTCCGAGCAACGTGCCTGCTTATGTTCCTTAGAAACGCATGCTTGTCTGCTTATGAATGTAAACGTTATTGTATTTTGCATTCATTCTTGTTAGCCAGGAGACTATCAAATAGTCCTTCTGTGCAATTGAACCTGCAAGTATCCGGGACCATTGGGTCGCCAAGGCAATCCCCGAACCAGGGGCACGCATCAGGACAAATGAATATTGAACGAGAATCATGTCACATGCAATTGAATGATAATTCCATCAAGTTTATATCTGAACGAGAATCACGTCATGTAACGAATCCACGAATACAGCTCTTGGAGCAAACGCTCGTTCAGATCACGAATTATGGATTATCATATCAATTATGGATTTGGAATGGCCATGACCTGCATGTCGCGGACAACTTGGAAACAAGGTCAACGTGTTCCACGGGTGGTCACCGGGGCACTGGGACCGTTCCGATCCCGATGGAACTTCACGATAGTCTCACGTGCGGACAGGATGGCATGTAGCGCCTCACGTGCTTCGTTGCATACCATCCTTGTTCAAAGACTATAAACGGTCCTTTATGGCTATGCCAGCGACTAACGTCATATAGATAAGTCATTCTCGCTTAGCGGCTATCCGCGTGCGAGTCATTGCATCGCATCAAGAAACAACTGAACACCTGAACGATCATGATATAACGACTCATCGTGTTTGCATATGCTATGCTCCTGAATGTTCAAATATGCCTCTTGAATGTTATACTTGCCGTGCTTGAATTAACAATGTTTGCCTCAATGTTTGCCTTGGACAGGGAAGGAGATGGTAAGTTGGTAAGTCTCGCCGTATTTCCTCTCATGTTTCACGGCGCACTGCCCGACACGTTATGCTATTCAATATTTGCATGAAACTGATCCTAAGGCAACTAGAAAGACAACTTAATAGTTGTGCATGGAACCTGTATTACGTGTTTGGATTTCTCGAGCGGGCGATTAGCTTCCCCACCAGTGCATTCAATGTACTGATAATCCACCCGTTTGTGTGCAGGGTGCGGGAGAACCTCGTTCGGTGCGGATGCCTCCAACGTGCGTGCTTAGGCGTGAATATCACTCCGAAGCAACGGTGCGTCCGGGACTGAAGCACATATACAAGACATAATGTTGGAACATAGCCCGAACTCGCCTGGACATCGCCTCTACAATCATTCCACAATTGTAGCCACTTGGCACGCTTTTACTGTTTTAGAGAGAGATGCTTGAGCGACTTGTAATCTCGGCTATACGCCGCCTGTAACACATGTTTATATCAATAAAAGAGTTGCTTTACTTCAAACTTGTGTTTCAATGCTTCCGCTATATTGTCGACTCAGTGAACCTGTTACCAAATCGCTATGCGTTCATGACTCCGCTGCACTCGGACAATCTGTGCGACTCTGTGGCTTAGAACTCTTACCGCCAGCCAATGAATCACGGCCTTGCACGGGCGTGGTTCACGCTCGTGCGGCATCACGTCCGGATGGGTCGAAGCGATCGTCCCGCGGGAGCGCTGGTGAGGGTGATTCCTGCCTAACGGGGACGGCCGATTAGCCTGCGGGAGATCGGGGCGTGACAGATGCCGCGCGAGCCTAAGTTGCGCTCGCGCAAGGCAAGCACCGAAATGGCCGATGAAATACTAAGCCACATAGTCGCACAGATAGTCCCTAACCAGCAGAAGTTGAATAAACACAATTATTTAATGAAATAAAGCTCTTTATTGATATCGAAAGGTTACAACGGCTCTAGGCCAAATATTACAATCGCTCAATCGCTCTCTCTCTCTCTTTCTCTCTCTCTCTCTCATTACAATGAATCGGCCTAAACGGCTTACAACTTGATCATGATACAAATGATGATGATGTTCAAATACATTATATCACGTATAGGTTGTAAACTCCATGTCCCAATAAAATTTATAATTTTAAATTATTTATTTTGCTAAAATAAACTTACAAAAATAACATAGCTAAAAAAATCTATAAAATAAATAGTAATACAATCAAGTATACGTATTATTCTCGCAGAAAGAAATCGATGAAATTTTTTTAAATAGGCAGAGGTTAAGTCCAAATCTTATTTTATGATTCAAACCTAAATTTGGACCCATCTCAAATCCAAAGTTGCTAATCCCCTTCCTAAACCATTGACCGACTTATTCTTATATATACTTTTATATATATATATATATATATATATATATATATATATATATATATATATATATGAATCAATTGCATCCCCTCGATCATCTCTCTTACTCGGCTCTTTACAAATAGCTCATTTCCTCTTTAGGAAATTTCCGAGACCGTTGCGCCGTCAGCATCTCGCAACCACAAAGAGCTCATTTCCTCTTTATGAAATTCCCATGAAATTCCCGAGACCGTTGCGCCGTCAGCATCTCGCAACCGTCCTTGCTTTTGGTTTTGTAACCCTGTGAGGGATTCTCTATAACCAATTGTTCAGTAGGAAAGAAAATTAAAAATAAATAAATCACGAAAGCAGCAAGGATCGTTTGCCAACGTTTCTACTGTGCTCCTCTTCTCCCTTCACATAGTATAGGATTTATGCACAGCACATGGACACAAATTCATTTTTTTTTTTAAGATATATATGGATTTTCTTTTCTATCTTTTTTTTCCCTTGAAGTATAACACCCACACCATCGTTCACGTGGGATCACATTAGCACCATACCCATGCATAGATTAGATAAGAAACTATGTACACATAGGAAATAGGGACTCTAGGTAGGTTCCTTTTCTTACTATAACTATCATATTATATACAGAAAATTTACTGTACCGATAAATTTTTTATAATAATTAAATACAACGATAGAAGTTTGATAAATTTATAAATGACGATAGGGATCGCCAGTTGGGTTGGCGAAAATTTAAAAATCTGGTGGCGAAAATCCGACATGTATTTAAAAAAAAAAAAAAAAATCAAATTTTCGCCAAAGGAGTTGGCGAAAATCCGAAAAAAAAAAAATTCAAAATTTCTCCAACGGAGTTGGCGAAAATTTGAAAAATTCAAAATTCAAAATTTCGCCAACTCTGTTGGCGAAAATAGAGAAAAATTGAATTTTTTTGGATTGTTGGTTCGGTTCGGTTTAGCCTTAGTTATTTGGTTTTTTGTTGGTTCACTTGGTTTTGCTTGGTTCACTTGTTTTTTGTTTGATTTTTGCTTGGTTCACTTGATTTTTGTTTGATTTTTGTCTGCTATGCAACGAGGACCGACTCCTCCGAACCCTCCCTTATTTATTCCAGGAGATTATCCTCAAGGTCTTGTTGCACAACGACAAGCACGCCCCCCTAGGTAGTATACCACAGTTTGGTATCAAGATGATAGTCTGCCACTGCAAGATGACGATGTCCCTTCTCAGGCGACGGCTGGTGCGACCACTTCTTAGTGGGCTGGTACGGGCACTTCTCATTGGCCTGACTGGGGTACTTCTCAGGCGACGGCCGGTGCGAGCACTACTCAGTGGGATGGTGCGGGCACGGTACTTCTCAGGCGACGGCCGGTGCGAACACTACTCAGTGGGATGGTGCGGACACTTCTGAGAAGTGCCCGTACCAGCCCACTGAGAAGTGCCCGCACTATCCCACTAAAAAGTGGTCGCACCAGCCGTCGCCTGAGAAGGGACATCGTCATCTTGCAGTGACAGACTATCATCTTGATACCAAACTGTGGTATACTTCCTAGGGGGACGTGCTTGTCGTTGTGCAACAAGACCTTGAGGATAATCTCCTGGAATAAATAAGAGAGGGTTCGGAGGAGTCGGTCCTCGTTGCATAGCAGGCAAAAACCAAGTGAACCAAGCAAAAACCAAACAAAAAATAAGTGAACCAAGCAAAACCAAGTGAACCAAAAAAAAACCAAATAACTAAGGCTAAACCGAACCGAACCAACAACAAAAAAAAACACCAACTTTTTCCTATTTTCGCCAACAGAGTTGGCAAAATTTTGATTTTTTTTTCAAATTTTCGCCAACTCCTTTGGCTATATTTTGAATTTTTTTTTAATTAAAAAATTTTAATTTTTTTTTTCGAATTTTAATATGGGGCCAGGGATGCATGGAGTCTGGGACGAGCATGGGACCGCTTGAGTCTGGGATGCATGGGGCTAGAGATGCATGGGACCGCATGAAGTCTGGGACGCATGGGACTAGAGACGCATGGTACCACATAAAGTCTGGGACGCATGGGGCCAGTTGTGCTATACACGTGGCGCTGCACATCCATCAAGAGTGAAATTCTGTGCTGACATGAGACTTCTGTCATTTAGTGTTGTTCAGGTCTTTTGAGGCATTCAGATTTTTTTTTTTTAAATTCTGTGTCAGAGACGTTCCTATTGCTAGGATGATGTGTCAGGTCCATCTACGGCTAAAATTGCTTCGGCTGATTGGGACACATGGATGTCGTCTTTCTGGGCCGCAGGGTGACTCTGCTGCCTGATCTCTTCTGCGCTTTACTTTGGGGAGCATGGATGTTGAACGCATGGATGCATATTTTTTATGCTTCTACATGACTCCCTTCAAAGTTTTCAATCTGACAAGTTTGAAATACTTTGAATAAGAAGCATGGAGGAAAAGCACTTTGGTCGCATGGATGGCGTGCCGCATTGTCGAGTCTTTGCCAGGCTGTCAAATCTTTATTTAATACAGGATTTGGCTCGATCTTTTTGCGGATTTCCTAGGAATTCTGAGCAATCTCACGACGCGGAGCCCGAGGCGACGGTTCACTCATGGGTGACGACAGTTTCTGAGGAGATAAATATGTATTTTGGGTATTGTGCTAGAGGTAATCTGGATGTAACACAACACCGTAGTTTCCAAGGATATCCCACTTGTCACCACCCCATTTCCAGAGCCGGGTATTTTTTTTTATTTTAATTTGGGTTAATTGTGTATTATTTATAATTAATTGTATTTATATTTAATTAGTGATTGCATTATTTTTTATTATTTTTATTTTGATTGTTTTAGGATTTTGGCTAGCCTGGACCCATGTCAGACCCTAGTGGACCCATGTCCGACCCGACCCACACCCTTGTGAGAATTATTTTGGGGCTTAGAATATTTATTTTATTTTTAGAAGGTTAGTTGGAGAGATTTGGAACTAGTTTGAGTGCTTTTGGAACCCGGAACCCAAAACCAAGTCACGTAGGGGCGTTTTGGGCATTTTGGAACATGTGGAATCCCTTTATTTTGCTCCATCCGACCCTATCCCAGCCCCCATTCCCGTGAGCAGCAGCCCCCACTCCCCTTTCTCTTCTTCTTCATCTTCTTCTTCACTTCTTCTTCTCCACTTCTTTTTCTTCTTCCTTCCTTCTCCAAGTAAGTTCCTTCCTCCTATTTCTCTTCTTTCTTCTTCTATTCTCCATGGTTGCTAACCCTAACCTTGCATTTTCCCTAACCTAGGTGGGTAGAGCCTAGATTTGGTGTTGGAGCTTGGATTTGA